>NW_004624825.1:1365326-1434821 GCF_000247695.1 Heterocephalus glaber
GCCAAAAATATTTTTACTTTTACTTTCATTTAACTAGCCACATCTTCATATAGATAAATTTATAATCTAGTATGATAAAAAATTTCTTGGATATAATATGCAGTAACATTTCTTAACCTAGGACAGGTTTGTACTTTGCATTTGTTGAAGATAAAATCTTTCTTTTTTTTTTTTTTTTTTTTGGTAGTGGGTATCAAACTCGGGACTTTGCACTTGTGAGGCAGGTGGCTGCACCACTGATCCAAATTCCCTGCCCAAGAGATCTTGGAACTAGTAATAATAAATCACTCCAACACACCAGTAACTGAACTCATCTTCTGTATTTTACAAACACCTCTGTTTGCTAGTCTCTTCTCTCTCTCTCTCTCTCTCTCTCTCTCTCTCTGTCTCTTTCTCTGTCTCTCTTCTCTCTCATTTTGGTTACTGATTTTCTAATCACTTCCAAATCTCTTATTTCATTGGAGCTTCATAAATACCTTGAAAAGTATTTTACAATACTTTTATTTTACTTAATATTTTTACATTATTTATTTTAGGTACATATGTTTATAACCAAATTTATGATGAAAATATTCTAACCAGCCTTTGTTTGGAATTCTAGCTTATGTTTTACTAGCTGTATAACCTATGACAGATTACTTAATCAGTTTGAAACATTCCCTTAACTGTAAAATGGGTTAACAGCAGTATCTAGTACATAGGTTTGTTGTGAAGATTAAATAAGATAATACAGAGTATTTATCAGGTGTTAATTTACCTGGTAACTGCTCATTTCTCTAGCTTTCCATTTATATCATTTACTTGTATAACAATAAATGCTAAAATAAATTAGCTATTATTATTTATGAGGAGAGGGGGACTAAACCTACATATTTTTCCCTAAACTCTGTTAACACTGGCAGTAAAGCTTTCAGTTTGATGAATTTGAGTTTGATGAATTAGTGTTGGGTATGTGGGTTTTCACTCAGGCTACCTGACTACCATTGCTCCTGGAATTTTTTGTTCTTGTTTTGCTTTCTTCTTGAAGTTGCTATTAAGCAGCAACTCAGAGCCAAACTTCTTTAAAAAGTTGACTCTCTGCCGCCTGCCACGCAAACAGAAGGTCCCAAGTTCGATCCCCAGTGCAAAAAAAAAAAAAAAAAAAGTTGACTCTCTGAGCTGTTGTGAAGATTCATGTGGGCTTTTTCTTTGTCATCTTTGTATCACTGCTTATACCTCTGGGCACTCCTAAGTCAAGAAGGAGTTCAAAGGGTTCTTTCCACTTTTTCTAAAGACCATAACCTCTTTGAGGGGACACTATTTATTACTTGGAAGTGATCCTTGAACTTGTCCAAGTATAGGAGCAGAACACTTTTTACTGTGTATGATCCCATAGAGTATTGATTAAAAATTTGTTTTAAAAAGCTATTAGGGTCATGTAAAGCAAAGACAGAAGCAACAAAAGATGTTACCACTGCAGTGATCATTGAGTCATAACAAGGTTCTGCCCTAATTCCTTGCTACTCAAAGTGTAGGCCCTAGACCACCAGCAGCATCAAAGTGGCCCGGAGAGCTCTTTAGAAATGCAGTCTCCACCTGACGCCAGACCTACTGAGCCAGAATCACCAGATTCTGCTTTTTTAACAAGATGCCCCAGGGGAATCTGTGGCCAGTAACGTTTGAGAAATGTGGCTTTAAAAGGCACGCCCTCAGTCCAAAGCAAGTTTAAGCCAGGCCTGAAGGACTCAATGGTAGATCAGTTGTGCCCATCAGATTAGTACTGAGATTGACTACTGTTAATCCACCTAGTTCTAGGTCTTGTTTCAATTCATTCTGTCCTGGGAACTGTTCATTTCTCTAGGTTTCCAGTTATACCATTTTAATTTCTGGGATGCTTAATTTATCTCTGTTGCCTCCCATTAACGATATTTCATTCCTCTTTTCTGACATGGTTTTCTTGAAATCAATAGTCTGGAACCTCCAATGTCTGGTGTCACAGGCTATTATTCACTAAGCAATTCCTCCCTGCTTCCTGGCTCAGCCTTAGGCAGCAGGACCTTTCAAAAGGCATCCCTTAGAAGTGTGCGTGTCTGTTGTCTGTTACGCATATGCAATCAGATGTGCTTAGCCCAAAAGAAAAAGTACAGATATTAATGGGGCAATGTGTGATTGTGGTGATAGCTGTTTTGAGAGATGGTTGCTATCCTGTAAAAAATTCCAGATATTCACTTTAAATTCAGGTGCTACATTTATCCTACATAACTTTTATTAAAAAGACTTATGTGAATGATACTCTCACACTGAATCTTTAACGTTTGATTCTGTTTTTCTTAAAACAAATCAAGCCACTGGGGGAAATACATGATTTTAAAGAATTTTAAAAATATTTTGGGGAGAGAAGAGGTTTTGAATTTATTCTGCATTGAGATTTTTCTGTGTGCACAGCAAAATACCAAAAAAAGAAACAAATTCAGTGCAAGAAAATGAGGGACATAATGTCCTTGGATGTTTTCTCATATTTTCTTCTCTTTAATAAGAATTCATACCAAAATAACACCCTTGTCAAAATGGCTAAGTACACCAGGTACAGGTTATGGAAAAATGGTGATAGAAAACAGGTGTTTTTAGCTTGCTAATAGAGCACCCAGGCAAAGATTTCCACACTTACCTGCTCTGCAAGAATAAATACCTTATAATCACAGCCTTGGTGAGAGTAAATATGACTATAATGTTGCTCATTTTCCCTGTAGGAGAATTTAAAACTTGATATTATTAAAAGTGGGATTTCATCTACTTTTAACTTGTTTGGTTGCCAACGCTGTTGTTTGAACACTGACAAGGGGAAAAAAACTAGTAATGATTAGTCTATGTGCATATATGTTAATGAGCTAATGAATATTTCTTCCCTCTAAGTTGTATACCTCAAAGTGTGCATATGTGAGTCTGAGTGAATATACCTACTTGGCCCTCTGTACTCTTGGGATCTGCATCTGCTAATTCAACCAATTGTGGGATTGAGAACATTCAGGCAAAAAATTTGCATCTGAACCAAACACATACAGGTTTTTTTCTTGTCATTATTCCTGAAACAATACAGTATAACAACTACTGACATAACATTTACATTATATTAGGTACTATAATCTAGAGATAATTTAAAGGATAAGGGAGGATATGCAGAGGTTATATGTAAATACTACACCATTTTATATGAAGGATTTGAATATTCATGGTTTTGGTGTTCATGGGAGATTTTGCAACCAATTCCCCCAAGATACCAACACACATGGGATAATATATATGGCTCATACTAATGATAGTTTATATTTCTGTCATTGATTTTGAAGTGATGTCAAATGATGTGGTGCTCCAATCCAAACTTACTTATTACTTGTCCTTTTTGCCCAATGCAATGATATTCATTTTAAATATGATGACAGAAAAGTACTTGAGACTCTACATTGCCATATAGAGTTTTTCTGTTTTATAAAATTTAATGCACAATCTAATGAAACAAATGCTTTATTAGCCGGTGATGGCTTAATACAAATACACACACACATGCACACACACACACACACACACTGTAAGTGAAAATTGCTTCTTTACTATTACTTGCAAGGTATTATCCCAAAGAAATTAGTAATATGGAGATTTCTTTGCCCAGAGACTCTATATATGAGGCTATTTTTTATTCAAGGGACCAAGTCAGGACTTCCAGAGTTGCATGGCTGCACCATGTCAGAAGGTCTCTTGGTATTGTCCAACTGCCAGAAATGACACCAGGTAGCAGGGGACTTTGTCCTGGTGATAGGGCTCATGTTTTCCTATGAATCTGACCTTTAGGGTGTGACTTTGAAGAAGCTATTTCATATTTTCATTTAAAAATATTGCTATATTTGACATCTAGAGTTTTCTAGACTATAAAAGTAAGTTACAGTTTAGAACTATGCTGTCTAGTATGGTAGTCTGTAGTCTGTAGCCACAGGTGGCTATTGAGCATTTGAATTGTGGCCAGTCCAAATTGAGATGTGCTGTTAGTTTAATATGCACACTGGACTTTGACAACTTAGAAAAGAAGGTTACTAAATATTTCATGAATAGTCTTTGCTGTTAATTACCACTGAAATGATATTTTGGATATATTGAATTAAAATATATTAAAATTAATTTCTCCTTTTTAAAACATATGGCTCTGCTGAGCATGGTGGTGCATACCTGTAACCCCAGTACTCAGGAGGCTGAAGTAAGAGGATCACCACAAGTTCAAGGCCAGTCTGGGCTACATAATGAATTCAAGGCTAGCTTGAACTACATCGTGTGACCTTGTCCAAAAAAAAAAAAAACAAAACAAACAAATAAAACGTGGCTGCTGGAAGATCAAAAATTATATATGTGGCTTGCATTATTTCTATTGGACAATGCTGGTTGAAAAAGTTTAAAGATAGTAATATTATATAAAATACAGTACTAGCCAGGATTTGTCAGATCCAATAGAATATATACATAAAGTATATAGTATTATCTCTCTATTATATGTATTTGTATATATCCTATACATATTGCAGAGAGGGTAAAACTTGTAAGGAAGTGAATGAAACTATGGATTTAGAGGCTATTATGCAGTTTTAACTCAGACAAGCAGGAATTATATCACTGTATGGTTCTTTTCCTTTATACTTTTCCATGAGGTAAGAGAGGATGTGAGTCATAGTTGCAACATGGCAGAGGGTTTCTGGTGGAAGCAGAGTCCTTGGAAAGGAATGATATTATTCCTTCCATAAGCACAGATTTGAAAATTTTTTTAGCCAAAGAGAAGACACAGGCAAAAAATGGAAAGTACCAATGAAGACTTTGGATGCTGAGTCATTTTGAAGTCCTTTAAAAATACCAGACTCACCAGCAAGTCTTAGGAGGCATACCTCTTATCTCTTAGGGGGTCAGAGTGGGCTGGCCAGCTGCACAGAGTAAGTGAACACAGTGGCAGGTGCCTGTGTGAGCTTCACATGACATGTTCTTTGTGAACTGACTAGCAAGGCTGCTTCGTTTTCTCATGCTCATAGATTTTTGTTTGGACTACAGTTTCCAGATTCCATATTTCCCCCACTGTTGGAAAATGGTACACTGCCCTGTCTCCCACGTTGCATATTCTTTGTGTGATTTTCAGGGTTATTGGCTGCATCTGCACTTACGAGTCTGTGTTCTTTCATTCCCTCAGCAGGGTTACCTGGCTGGATGACACGCAGAGATGTGGCCCGACTTCTCAAGAGAAGCTTTCCTTCACACTTCTTACCGTACCCTTAATTGGAAGTGAGTTCTCAATACAGTCTAATCTTACCCTTTCCTTTTTTTGTATTTCTTTTTATAATTTGTAATAATGTAGTCATGTGATTATTTGAAATGTCATCTCTTCCACTGAACTATAACCTTCATGAAGAGGGGACCTCGACTTTGTGTCCTCTGTACCTGGAACATATTAGGCACTAAGTAAATATGTGTTGAATGGACGAATTTAATGTAACTTGGAACTTTCATAATTTCACTGTACTTATCATGACACAAATTCCATCTTGGTAATCATTTTTCTCCCTTTTTCTATTTGGAGAACATTTTCATTAAAATAAAGGAGGCACAGCACTGGCTGAGGAATTCTGCTATTTTTTAGGGCGTCAACGACTTGACGCTATATCATCTCACTTGTTGGCCTGTGCCTTCCTTCTTGTTGGTCTTCTTTTTGCTTGGAACACACCTTATAATCATGTTTTTGACTAGCATTATCCACTCCCACCCTCCCCTAAAGTCTCATCTCTTTCAGAGTTTGTCTTTCTGATACTTTCAGTGATCTAATATTTTTGTTCACTATGGGTTATGTTATCTACTTTCTAGCCTTTATTCCTTTCTTTACTATATTAAAATGATCATAAATTGTACACTTTGCTTATATAAAGTCATAATTTCTCTTACATTTGCCTGATATTCAATATTATCTCATGTAATATTGGAGTGATGCTTTATGTTTGTGTACATTTATATATTACTTCACCTATTCCTTATATTTTTGTGTTGACTTGTTTTATTTGGCAAACAATTAATAATTAGATTTTATTATTTAATTTATTTAATTAACTTATTATATATATGGTCATCATATTTCATTTTCTTTCACATACTTTCTTCTTGCCTTTAAGGGGGACATTTTCTATATGGCATATAATGTTCCTTTTCACTTCTCTGTTGTTTGGAAACATATATATATATCCTATTTTAAATTTTATAAGCCATTATTTTTGTAATTAGAAAGTATTTTCTAAACTGTTTTGTCTGTGTTTTAGAGAAGAGAGTTCTTCCTAAAGTTAAGAAATTTCTTACTTCTTAACTTATCTTTTATTACTGCCTTCCATTCTCCTATCTGATTATGGATATTATTTCAGGTTTTGACCCAGATTTCATTGTAATATATTTTATGTCCTTTAAATAATAATAAATGTTAATAGATTAATTAATTAAACCCATTGATTGGTTAATTAAGCAACTATCAGACCTTGTGTCAAGGACTGGATAAACATCTATGAAGAAGGTACACACTACTCCTAATTATATTCAGAACTTTGTGATCTAATGGGCTTTAAATACAAGTAAGCAAGTGAACACAATATTTTAACTGGTGGGTCGAAATGCTGTGATTGAGGATTGCTAGGAAGGTGCTGTAGGGCAGGAGGAGGGACCCTAACCTGCTTTGGGTGGGTCAGAGAGCTGATCTTTTTTTTTTTTTTTTTTTTTTGGCACCAGGGATTGAACTCCGGTCCTTGTGCTTGCGCAACAGGCAGCGAAACCACTGAGCTAAATCCCTGGCCCCAGAGAGTTGATCTTAATACTCAGAATTTTTGATCAGAGGAAGAGATGACTTGACACATTCTTAGTTTCTTTTACTTGGTAGAGAAGATCCTCAGATTTCTTCTGACTTTTCTTTTCAATGTTAAATTTATATAAATGAAATAAGACCTTGGGACATTTTATGGAGCCTTACTATTTCACAGGAATTGTGCCATGTGCTTTACATAATTATATATTTAAAATCTCATAGTGACCCCATGTGAAAGAGTCTTCCTGCCCATTTCACAGATGAATAAATTGAAGCTCAGAAAGGTTAGGTAATTTGTCTCTGCTTTCATTGTGCGAAAGTGATTCTCATGTAGCCCTGGCTGGCCTTGGAGCTCTTGGCCGTTCCACTACGTGATGCTGAGGTTGAGAGTTTGAGTCTTGGAAGGTTTTTTGTTTTTTTTTTGAAGATAGCATCCCTAGTTTATTGAGCAATTATGATATAAGAGGGGCCTCTTGTCCTTTTGGGAGGTATGTGTGTGAAGGGAGATGATGACAAGATTCTTCCTAATTTCTATTGGTTGGGTCTCACAGAATTTATTAAAAAAAATAAGGGTGTTGCATTTCTTAAAAACTTGTAATTTTTCATCATGCTATAAAACTGATGGGACAATTTCATTCATTTTTTATACCATTTTTAGGCTAACAAATAATTTTAAGTCTCTGGCTCTTTTTTAAAAAAATTCTTTTGGTTGTTTGATACAGGGTCTCACTATGCAATTTAAGATGGTCTTAAACTCACTATGTAGTTCAGGCTGGCCTTGAATTCACAGTAGTCTTCCTGCCTTAGCCTCTGGAGTGCTGGAATTCTAGGCAAGCACCACCACACCTGGTTCAAGTCCCTGGCTCTTTGAAATGATTTTCTTATCTGTTTCATTCTCAGATGCATTCTTGACAATGTAAGGCCAAGATGGTCTTTGAGATGCTCACTGTGACTTGTAAGGGACAGGGATAACATTGGTACTGCACAGCACGGTTCCTCATATCCAGTAGGAAGGGAGCAGGGCCATAACAGGAGCCTTGCCTTCTGGCTTCAGAGGCAGTTGGCTAACTTCTGTGCTCCCTAGAAATTTCCCTATGTGTTGCCACAGAAAACTATCCATTCATCCATTTCTTTATCTTTGTGGAAGAGGTAATTACAACCCAGCCTGGCTACTCCCCTTTCTCTGCCTTTGTTGCTATTAATCGCATGGTACAAGCAATTATTCCAATGAGTCCAGCAGGAATTTCACCCTCTTTCTTTTGGTAATGTCACCCTGGGGATAAGCATTTCACCCCTGCCCTCAGTGTAGACCCAGTGCTTTTGCCCTGGGTTCTTAGGCAGCTGTGCTATCCTAGAAAGAACATGGCCATCCTACTCCCTGATCCTCACTCAAAAGACTGAGCTTCAGGTTTGCACTCAGCTAGGATCCAGAAGATGAACCTCGAAGGCATAAGAGCCAGGGAGTAGGGTGGGAGTGCCAGGCAGCAGGCAGACAACAGGGAAGAACACATCACATTAAGAGAATTCCTGCCCTGCACAAGTGTTCAGGGGTCTGTGAAGAGTACTGACTTGGCAGTGTGTAGGGCAGCACCAAGGTGTCTGCTGCAAGGAGTGCTCCTGTGCCTTGCATCTGTTTGTCCAGATGAAAGTTGTAATTGTTATGAAATTTTACTCCTCACATTTCTGAGATGAGAAGGTCCAATTTTTAAAGGGATTGTTCATTCATTCCACAACCTTTATCAGGTCCCTGCTTTGTCCCCTCCTGATGTGGCCCTGATGTGAGACCTGACTTCCAGGGGCAGGGTCATGAGACTCTACTGTGTAGTGATATGCTCTGGAAACACTTACTTATCTACCTATCTGGGAGACTTGATCAGAAGCAAGAAGTTTCAATTCCCTTCTACCAAGGGCCTGTGGTAAAACAGGCACTGGAGTAGCTAGTCCCAAAGGAGCAGGCTGCCGGGTGGGTCATGACTCTGCATGTTGGGCTGGTCTCCAACATGACCCTGGATGGTGGTGAATCTGAAATGTTGTCTCTCCACAGTGGTACTCAGTCTGGCTTGGGGAACAAGTAGCCACCTACAAATGCACAGAAGTGGCACAGGTGCTCTGATGGGAGGCTGTAGAGGGCAAGTGGGACTCAAAGAACAGAGCACCATGTTGGCTAGGACGCTGATACCTCTTATGAACATAATAAGTTTTGCTCCATCTGACATGTCATTCTCCTGTCTTTATTCACATGGAGCAAGCATGTTGTACATTACTTTATCACCTTTCATGTGCATTTTCTCATTTGAATGATTATAGTAGTCATTTTATAGACAATGAAGCAGACACTGAGATGTTAAATAATGTGCTGAGAATAATGGAAAAGATAGGATTGAAATGTAAAGCTTCTGACTGACAGACAGCCTTATCTTTAAGGCCACTATGAGGATCAAACTCTTGATTTGGGAACCAGCTCAGCCTGGAATGATTCTTTGGTTTGTTCTTGCCTCCTGTGTTCTAGGAGGACAGACCACAGACTTCAGCCTTATGATGAAGGCCTGGAGGAGTTGGCATACACGCTAACACTGCATGTACAAGGGCTCCATGCCATGACAAAGGCTTGCAGACTATTGGAAGGGTGTGTGACTGAGCCTTTCCCCTTGGTTCATTAATGGCTGGCAGAAGAACCATTCCTTCTTGGGAGGCTGCTCTACCCATCAGCTTTAGGGTGTCCTTAATCTACCCTGTCTCCCCTGGGCAGAGGCTGCAGATGTTACAGCTGCTGTACGCTCAAGTCCCAGGACTGCTACCCCTTCACTTCTCAATCCTGGTGGAGTACACTGTTACTAAGGAGGATTCATAACTTCAAGATCTGATCCTGGGCAAGGAGCTGAACCACTAGGCCTCTGAACCATGCTAGTTCTCTGTTTCCTCATCTTTAAGGTGAGAAATATTTGTGCCACCAAATGTGACTCAATGAGATGAAGCACATAAAAGGCTTAGCTCAGGGGATGCTGTATTGATACTCCACAGATAGAAGGTAAAACATTAATGAGTGATCTTCAGAATCTCTTTGGTAGCTGGTTAAATACACAGGTTTCTAAATTTACGTGTAAGATTCTTAGTTATGATAGTTAACAATTATCAGGGTCTTACTATGTCCCCAGGAGGGTATCAGTTCTAAGTACCATTTTTGTGAGTTATGTCATTTACTCTTCACAACAGTCCTACAAAGTAAGCCTAATTATGATATTCATTTTACACACCAGGAAACTGAGGCTGCAATAGAGCAGGCAATTTTGCTGAGTGCATCTGTGAGTGCATCTCTAAGTGCAGGAATCAGGATTTGAAACTTACTCCACCTCCACCCCTACTCTCCCACTTATGAGGGCTGAGTGATTCTGGGGCTGGGGGAGCTGCATTTGTCATCACATCCTACTTGATTATGAAACATATGTTGTGTGCGTCACACTGTGAGAGTAGTCTTTTTCTCTCACCTTCAGCCTCTAGCACCCTTGCCCCCCCAACAGAGCTCAGAAGCTGGCTTCCTGGAACCTACCTCCTGTATATTGCCTTTGTGGGACAAACCTGTGTTCCATAGTGTTTGGCAACAGAAACTGCTGAGAGTGGGCTTGAGGACTTAATCTGACCTTGGCCAGAGTCCACAGATGTCTTCTCTTTCTATAACTTTTCTTGCATTTCCATCCCATTTTGAGCTGTGACCTTTGGGGTTTCTAGTCTACTGTGTCCTTATTTTCCCTTAGAGTAGAGCCCTTCTTATTTGCCTAGCACACCAGAGGGAGGGGCAAGAGGGAGGTTGGAGGGCCCCCTCAAGCATCCCAGACATCCCAGAGCACCATTTTTTCTTCTCTTCTTCCTCCTCCTTCTTTTTTCCTTTTCCCCCCCATTACTGGGGAATGGATCCTGGACCTTAACACTGAGTTACATCCCTAGCCCCCTTTAAAATCTTTTTTTTCCTTTAAATTTAGAAACTGGGTCTTGCTAAGTCACTTGGTTGCCCAGCCTGGCTTTGAACTTATCATCCTCCTGCCTCAGATCCCCAGAGTGGTGAGATTGTAAGTATGCACTATCAAAAAACAAAGCAAAAAACTCCATAAGCACTACTTTGTGTAAAGGAAGTTAGATTTTTTCAATGACTCAATCATTCCACAAATAGTGATAGTGACCAAAATGTTATCTGTGAGTTCATTTGCCTTGGAACACTGGAATGCCCTTTCCTCTTGGGGCTTGGTATATACAAAAATATAACCCGATGAGGGGATGGAAGGTTTCAGAGTTCTGCTAAGTCCCTTGGAAATGTGAATTTTGACACAACAATTGAAACAGGTTGATACTACCCCTCTATCTGACCACATCATTTCCCTGCTTAAAATCTACTAATGACTCCTGATTGTCTTAGACACTGACAGTCTTAACGAAACCTCCAGTGTCTTATGTGAGTTGGTCCTATTTAGGTCCCCAGCCTCCATTTGTCCATTCTGTGCTTATTCAGAGTCCTCAGACACACTGACCTTTCTAGTCCTTAGATGTGCTGGGGTCTTTCTCACCCCAGGGTCTTAGTGGTCACTGTTTCCTCAGCTTATATTGCCCACACTCAATGACTAGCTTACTTCTACTTTAGGCTTAGTGCAAATGTCACTCAGGACAGCCTTCCTTGACTATCTAGGATAAGTAAGGTCCCCTTGAGACAGCACCCGATACTTTAACCACATAGCACTCATCACACTGTTATTCAGGTAATTCTTTGACTGGTGGCTTCCCCATTACTCCATTCCATGAGGATATGGCCCATGTGTGCCCTACAGAGTTCTGTATTCCTGGTGTTTACCTTGGTACTGTTCACCCAGCCGGTGCTCAAACACTGTTTGTGAAATGAATGAGTCACTGGGAGGCCAGGGGGCCTAGAGGCTTTTCAGAGTTTGGCTGAGAGGAGCGGTGGGGGCGGTTGAGAAGCATGTGATGTTGACATGCTGTTTCCAAGGACCTTGATGAGTTCCTCAAAAAGAACTGGACAGAACACAGCAGGCAGGCAAGGGGAAAACCTGGGAGCTGGGAAGCTGGCCCCCTTCTAAGAATGTATTTTTATAAGTTGGTTTCAGAACAACAAACTCTAGAACAGGAAAAGGAAACTCATTTCTCAGTAGAGGCACTAGGTAGACTCCTGATGCTTCTTACACTGTGATGGTTAGGGTGAAAGGAAACTTAGAGATGCCTAATTTTCACAGATATAGAGGCTGAAACTCAGAGAAGGAAAGCAGCATATACAAGGGCACACAGCTACCGTAGCCATGAACCACAACCAGGTCTCCTGGCTTCCAGACCAATTCTCATTTCATTACAACACGCTGCACTTTGATTTTGGGCCACTGTTGGAAGTGAAAAGAAATCATTAGAAAATGAATGTTTCCTGAAATATCACCTGCAATTTATTGCACTCAGAATTTCACACTGATAAATAACCTCTTTCTCATTAACATGCAGGCTCCCTACAATTAGCACTCTCATTTGCACTATGTAAACAGCTTCTAACTGTGCCTTTTACCTCTTTGTTCAAACAAAGATTTCTGTTAGCAAAGAAACAAGAAGGAAATTAGTAGCAGGTGAGAGCTTATTTTTAATTATATTGAGATTGACTGTTGTTCTCCAAATCTTCTCTAATTCCCCAAGATATTTATTTGCAGACCGGAGTTTTCAATCTATGAAAGCAGCAGCCATTTCTGATCTTTATTTACTAAACGAAAACACAAATGGCAGCAGTGGTTTTCTGGCTTGGTGCCAAGGGAGGCAGCATGGGGGGATGGAGCCTCGATCAAGCTTTGATCTGAGAAGCCGAGCAATCAAAGTGAAGTAGTAAACCCAGACAATGTAGAAAGACAACCGTTTTGGCAGGTGATGGGCTTAGAGTACCCAAATCAAAGATTTCTCAGTAATGACGCTCAATTTCTACCACCTGAAGTCAAGTTTATGCTCTTTATTCAAAGGATTTTAGTTTGTTTCCAAGGAGAAAAAACTGTGTCTGCCTGTGATGAAAAGACCATCTTATAGCATCTTGAGGTCAGAACATTCCAAGATTATCTATTGCAACTTCTTACCAAGTACAAGAATCCCTTTGGAAACGGTTGACAACCAAAGTTCTTGTCCGAGTTAATGTCCTCCTTTTTGAAATTTGTAATCCCCTGAATCAACACTTTGTCTCTAATAATTTTCACATATGGGAGGATCTATGCTGAAAAAAATAATTACCACTTTTACATGAAAATTCTGTTAGTATATACATTTGAAGACAGGGCCCTGTCTCCTAAACCTGCTCTAGTCACTCCATTTGTGCCAAGTTCCTTTAAATATTTTTAATGGGACATGGTTTCCAGGTCCCTTGTTACTCTATTGTGTTCTTTTGGAAGCTCTCTGGGTCTGAAAGCCCCTCTGCAGTAAGGTGTAGAGAATTGAACATAATGCTTTTAGCATGATCTGTAATGACATCAATGCCGTACAGATGTGAGAGTCCAATGCCTACAGATGAGGAATTCCAACCCAGTTTTCTAGCTGAATGTCCAGGGTTCTTTTCCCTACACAGCTGGTTTTCCTTAGCAGATAATTGAGTTGAGAGGGAAAACAATTTCTGTGTCAATTGACTAAGGCTTTGGTTCCTCCACTCTGTCAAGTTTAATGTCCCTTTGGGGTTCTTCCTCTGCTGTCATTTGTCCAAGACAGCAAGCAGGTTGATAGGAACCCCGGCATTGATATAAAGCTGTAAAATTCAATGTTTAGCCACATCTATAAGCTGAATAGAAAAGGTTACTTTCTAAAATGTAAGGTAAAACTTGGCTTTGAATTATTTACATTGCATTAATTTGTAATTTATTCTCCAACTACTTCTAGTGGCTTAATTAGAAGTTACTTTTTAAAAATGCTTAAGGAGAGGACCTAATAATAGAGAAATACTTGTACCTAGAAATCTGAGCCAGAAAGATTTACCATCAGTTTTCAGTTTTCTGATGTCCAAGGCAAGAACTGAAACATAATGGTTTACCTAACCCTCCTTTTCTTATAAAAGAGAGCAAACAGTGAGAAGTGATACCAGCACCAACTGGGATCTATCACTTTCATCCTTAGGTAAACAATCAGAACAGCATCACAATCCAGGACTTCAGTCATAGTTTCCACACTGTTAAGATTCCATTCAGGAGCCTGGGGTATGTTCTGAAAATCTGTGCTTTGAAGTTGCTCCTTAGGTGCTTCTAGTGACCAACCAGATTAGTGATCTGCTACTTTAGAAGAGCACCTGGGGATTTTTTTTTTAATCCAGATTTTTACCTCCGCCCAGAGGTTCTTGTGCCAGAGATTCTTAGTCTGACTGGACTTTTGATCAGAGAAGCAACTGATTAGTTCATAATTGGGGCTGTCATTTGAGGTCTAGAAGGCAGTAAATGTTCTTTATAAGGACATGATGTCTTCGTCTGACAGAAGACCATTCCTGCATCTTCTCCTTCTCATGGGCCAGTTGGGGATACCTACAGGCATGGCTCAAAATGTCTTATTTAGATAAAGTTCATGGTCTGATCAGTTGTTCAGGGAATCTGCAGCCTAAAGATTTGACACCACAAGGGAAAAGAGAAATATTCCATTCGGGAAGATTTCCATTCAAATATCTGGCTATTGATAGAAGTGAGGTCTAATTCTTTGTAAGACTGAAGTTATCCAGTGCCTCTGTACAAATCAGTGTGCTTCTGCATAACTCAATAAATTTACCTGTTAGAGCTATTTAACACTGTGCATCTGAATGCTGAACAATGTCTACACATTAGAATTAATGTCAGTCTTCGATGTGATAAATATGATTCTGGTAGCTCCACTGAGAAGCTTTGCTAGGGTACTGTTTTATTGTCTGCTGTCTTGAAGACTTAAATCTCTTTTTCTGCCTTCAGTTCATAGGATGAAAACATGTGAAATCACTGGGATTTATATAGGCAGATTTGGCAGCTCTTTCTTTTTTTACTTGGACTGTCAGATATAAATCAACGTTACAGCACTCTTTCCAAGAATGTGTTGAATGTACATGTGTTTGGGGAGCAGACATGGTATTTCTATTATAATTTTGTTTGTTAGGTGTGATATGAATTGTTTGGGTTTGTTTTATAACATTCATGATTTGTGGTTATTTAATTGGTTCTCTTCTGTTGTCCCTAGCAGTGACTGTCAGGTTTTTGTTTTTGTTTTTGTTTTGTCTTGTGCCTTTTCTCTGGCCCACTCTCTCTGGCCCATCTTACAAGACCAAACTGTGGCACTATTTTCTCCAGAAAGCCTTTTCTCATATCTCTATACCCATCTTTCCTTAAACTTCCTTAAAATTTTTGCTATGACCCCTATACTTAATATTTTATTGTATACTTTCCAGTTATTAGCCACTTTGACCATTCAATCTAGTGTTGCATTTTAAATTGTTCTGTTTGCTACCTGGTTCATATATTATTTTCCCAATTAGATTTGGAGCTCTTTGTAGAAAGAGTCCACATTTTACATATCATTTTACATACACATTTTACACTATTTCCTCCCTGATACCATGTGGCCAGTGCTAGGCTATGCCAACGTTCACTGCACAACTAAATATTTTACTCTATCATCAGTATAGTATGTAAAGACTTGTAAAAATTAATTTAAGTATCATTTGACTATAAACTCCATGAAGGCAAGAATCATGTCTATCTTATTCATGGTTACATTTCCAGTGCCTAGAGGAGTTGTTGAATTAATTTGAGTGACTTATTTTGTCTAAACCCAATCTTATCTGAACATATCTCACATAAATCTTATCTGTAGACCTGGAAAGCAAGGTATTTATTACTAGCAAGGCAAAAGATTCTGGAATTTGAAATGAGCTTGGACCTAAGTTTTTCTTTACACTATCTAAGCCCATTTCTCTTCCCTGGCACAACTTTAGAAGGGCAGAATCTTCTTTCTAGAAGAAACACATAATAAAGTCATTGTTTTAGACATCTCTTTTCACTCAAACTTGCTTTCATTCACCAAAGAATTTTAAATCCTTTTATGTTCCCCTAGTATCTACAGTCTAATATGAAAAATTCCAACCCACATGGATTTTACTTACCAGACAAGATAAAGCCCAATTCTTATTAAGAATATGCTAAACACGGAGGAAAGATTCTAAAGCAGTGAGAACAGAGAAGTTATTCTGTAAACATCTTTTCCTTCAAAGTTAGTGGGGGAAGAAGCAGGAACAAACAGACTTTAAAACCTTTCACTCTTGAGTTTTTACATTAGACATGCAGGTTTATTATAAGGAAATATGGGAATATCCCTTCACCAACCACTCAGTCACACAGGCTTCAATTTCTTCAGTACATATTTCCCACCCAGTCATAAGGAAAAGTTCAAGAGAACTGCTAAGGGCTAGTGGCCCTCCACCCTCTGCTTATTTGCATTTTACTTTCCAAGAAAGAGGATTTGGATGGGTCAGCTTGCCAACACAGCTTTAGTAAGGTGCTCCCTCAGGAGTAGTTGGTTTGTATGAGTTCAGCTTGTGTTAAGAACCTCAGCAAGGGCACTTGTCTTTGTCCCAATCCACTGTGATGAAGATAGCAGTACTGATTTCACCTCCAGTGTATTGGGAAGGAAATAGCAAGAGAAAGCAGGAGAATTACTTGGGGTTGCTTCCTTTGGAAGGAGTTTGGTTTGAGGCTTTGTGGGTTGTCCTTCTCTCCATCCAGCCTAAGAACTACTACAGATTTGGGAGCAAATTGGGAGGACTGAGAATGGCGGGATGCAGGAGGAACAAGGCCCAATGTACACAGAGGCCAGGGAAGGCTTTAGGCAGGTATTCTTGCAGGATAGGCCTGGGAATAATTCAGGGAATGAAGGGATTTCATACAGGACAACCAGAAACTGAAAGGAAGTGTTTCCTTTATTGGTAAGTAGTCATAGTCCATCTTTCCCACCATTTAGGGATGATTCGTGGATAATTTCATACCAGGTCAAAAGACCAGAGTTAATTTATTAGAATATTGTATTTCCACCTGTTGATATGTCAGTAACTAGTCCCTGAGAGGATTTAACAATAGTATTGAGGATAAATAGAAAGCTCAAAACCATGACCTGTGAGAAACACTAAGTTCTCTTTATCTTCAAATATCCAAAGACTATCATAGAGAAGAGGAGATAGATTCACTCCATAATACTTAAGGCATAATGAGAACCAGTGGGTAGAAAACCCTCAAAATCATAAACCAAATTGAATCTCCTGTCCTTTAACTTGTGGGTAGCGATATTTTGTCTCAGTAATGGGAAAGCTGATTAATACAGAAAATTGGTACCAGAAGAATGGGGTTGTGGCTGTGACCAATTTAGAAGCCTTTGGAATTGGTTTACAGGAGGAGCTTGGAAAAGTTTGGCACATTGGGCTGGAGCAAACCTAGAAGGCTGTGAGCAGAGCCTGATGAATGATTCTGGTCAGAACTCAGAAGACCAGAATTCTGGTAGGAATGATGGCGGTAAAGGCCAGGCTCAGGATGTTTCATTTGGGACCATGGACTCCAAAGGCAGTGGATTAGAGGCTATGTGTGTTGCCCTCTAGCAGAAAATTTGTCTAAGTTTTAGCCATGTCTTGAGACTTTGTCGGAAGTTGTGTTTAAGGGCTATGGAATAATTGATCTGGTGGAAGAAATTTCAAAGTAGTCCAATATGCAGGTTTTGCCATGGATACTGCTGGCAGTTTTTAGCCAGATTTATAGTGAGAGTTGGGAGCAGAAAGCAGAGCAGAACAATTTGAAAAACTTAAATTTTGTTCCAAAAGGAACTATGAATAAAGTTGGGGGCAAAGGAGGTGTGGCTGCTGGGGATTAGCACCTTCAATAAGGAATCAAGTACTTTGTACAGTGACAAGAGGAAAGATATCTTGAGGGCATCTCAGGAATCAGCAGACCCTATCCATCATAGGGTTAACAGTGCAAAAGTATAAACTTGTCATTTGAGATAAGAGGCCCTAGGTCTCCTTCTTGAGAAAGGCCTCCTAGGGAATTGGTTCTCCAGAATTCATTTTGCTATACTCAGTGGCTGCTGCTGCTGTGGTCTAGTGGGACCCAGTTACTGCTCAAGCTGGGAGTAGACCTTGACATAATCCACGTGATGGCTTTATTGACATGGAGAATGCACAAGTTGTGGTGTCAGAGAGGCTTCCACCTGGATTTCAAAGGAAGTCCTGAGAGGCCAGGCAAGAAGTCCCTAAGAAGGCAGTATATGAAGCTGTGATAGTGAAACTGAAGGTGCAGTGGAGATGGATCCCAGAAATTTGGAGATATTGGGAATATGGAATATCTACTAAGGAAAACTGCAGGGCATAAGCAGAGCCAGCCCAAAAGAGAAGCCACATGAGATGCAAAGAGCAAGGGCACTAAGGTGGGGCCATTCAAGCCTTTTGGAACTCACATCTCACCATCACATGCCTCAGATTACTGGCACAGTTAATGTTTTCTATGCCCCATCCCTCCCTTTTGGAACAGAAATGTTTGCCCTGTGTCATTTGCTCCTTGGGATTATATAACTTGTTTTTAATTTTTGCAGCTATTCACAGATAAGAGTTTTCCTTGAGTCTCAGAAGAGGCTTGAGCTTTTGAAAACTGCTGGAACTGTTTAGACTTTGTGGGAGAGATTTTTGCATTTCTAGTTGTATGCAGCATATGTTAGGCAGAATCATGAACTTTCTTTTTTTTTTTCATTACGTTTATTGGAACATTTTCGGTATACAACATGACAACATTCATCATTGGGAATCTGTACCTTTACATGATATATCTTGGTTCTTATTTTCTTCACTATTCCCCTGCCCTCCCTTCAACCCCTCCACCCCTCCTTATTTACAAAGACTTCGGTTTTGTTTTTCCCTTTTCTCAGATTTATTCCTTTCCCTTCTTTCCTTACCCCAATCCCTCCCACTTCCTCTTCCTCTTTGTGAACTATTATCTTTATTTGAAGATTAAAAATGATTTATAGAGCTGTGTTTGGGTTACAGGCTGACAAGGGGCTTATAGATGGTTGCCTTTTGTGGCAGTTAGGGTGGAATGTCATCTTGATCAGCACTGGGATCCACTTGGAAGATTGATGGAGCACACTTTTGAGTGTGTCTGGGTAGATCATGGAAGTGTGGCCTTGGTTTTATGTCTGGACCCTTACCCCTTCTTCTCAGGCAGTATTCCCCTGTTTCTCTACTCTGCTTCCCTGCTACATAAAAATTCCTTTATGCCCCTTGGCCCTGGTGTTTCTGTCTGGGAGCCAGCTGACCATGAACTGAAACCCCCATCAAACCACAAGCCAAATTAAACCTCTCCTCCTTTAAGTGTATATTGCATTTCAGTGATGGAAAAGCTCACTACTACATCTTTTTACCATGTCTTCACATGAGCACCCATTGGTTTGTGTATATTGTCCATGTCTTGATTTCCTGCGTCATTTGTATCTCTTAGAAGTACACCAATCTTATTGGATCAGAGTTCACTCACATAACCTCATTTTATGTTAATACCTCTTTAGAGATATTTAGTGAATTCTGAGGTCCTCATGGTTAGAACTTCATTATATACATTGGGGCAGAGTAACAGCACAGCCCAAACCAAGCACTAAATTGTGACTTAGTGATAGATATGATAATGCTGAAAATAAGATGTTAGTATAAAGCGAAATCAATGTGATTTAACTGGCTGCCTGTTATGAAAACCTCAAGCTATGTGACCACAAATATGATACAGTATATGTTCTCCTAATCAGTTCCCATTTAGTTGATTTATAAGATGATGTATACTCTGAATTACTTCTGTAAATTATGCTAAGCAATGCATAAAGGCCACTGAATGTCAGTGGCCAGTTAGCTCAGCTAGGTGCATGCTCACCCAGAAACCACATGTATCTATTCACAAATATGGAAATGCCTGTTATACTTATTATTGTAATTGTAGAAGGTAATTATGTTAATCAATGACATACAAATACAAAAGAGAGTTATTTCTATGAACACTAAGGAAATGTTTCAGAAATACTTGATAATAGCAAGCAAGTATGGGACAGACATCCAAATTCTGACTCTTCCTCTTTCTAGGTGGTGATTTTGGACCTGTTACTTTATCCCTGGAGAGCAGTAACTTGATGGGTGAAATCAAAGATTCAGTCATCCATAAAAGACTAGGATTCAGAGCTTAGATTGCTTTAAAATACGTTTAAATTCTTAGCTTAGCTCCTGAATCATAAACTTTAAGAGAGCTTTACTAGATATGTTTTTCTCACAATATCTAATGAATAGCACAATGCCTGATAATAATTATTTAGTGAAGGATATCTAGTAACATTTTGGTACATTTCCTTCTAGTGTTTTATCTACTTGTAATATATGCAAATGAATATATATGTCTATATATTCATGCTATATACATAGTATAAATGTATATATACTCATACATTAAACTTTTAGGATCCATCTTATTAATTTTTTTCTTCTTTTTTAAATTAATCTGATGATACTCCAAAGATTTTCCCAACTCAGCAGAAATTCCTCAGAAAAGAATTTCTTGTTTTGGAATTACAGCTGACACTGTGAAAATAGTGCTCAATTTACCACTTGTTTCCTTTCATTTCAACATTCTGAGACATCTTGGGTGTGGCTAAGAGTATGGTGTGCCCATCAGTGATACTCCTTTTTATGCACTGAAAAGGCATTGTAAATGCTGCTTTTTGGTTAGAATAGCTTACAAAGATCAAATTGCTTTTTGTCAGTTCTGCTGACCACTTAGGAAGGTCAGAACCAGAGACCAGGATGCTAAGTAATTCTTCCTGCAATGACTCTCTTTAGGTTAGTTTCACTAATGGATTTACAGGCACCAGAAACTCCACATGCCAAAAGCTTTCCCTCTCCAAATTATGTAAGAGCAGCATAGTTCTCTTAATAACTCAACCTACAAACTTTAGGTTCCACTTTGAGTGTCCTTCTCTTTCCACAATGGATAAGTCCCTCCACTGCCATCTCTGAAAATTCTCTTGGATCTAGTCCTGTGTCCATTAACCATGTCTCTGTCTTTACTCAGACTCTGATCATTCCTCCTGTGACTATGCAGTGCCTCCTAACAAGGATCATTATTTTCAGTGTCATCCACTTACTATTCTTTCTCTATCTTCTAGTAAAATGTCCCTTTCCAGAGCTGATTTATAAATTTTGCTTTTTTGTTTTCTGCTCAAAATCTTTTTGAGGGTTTTTCTTGCCATAGAATAGAGTTCTCACGTCTTATTATGACAGTTAGAGCACTTTATTCCCACCTACATTTCCAGTCATTTTTCCTGGTACAAAATATTTTGCAGTACAGATATTCCTCTTTTAAGGACCAAGTTACATTCCTGCGACCAAGTCGTTAAGTGAATTGGTCGCTAAATGAGGAATTGTATATAACATGTACATTACAATATTCAGAACAAAGAAATGGTCAAAGGAAATTTCAATTTGATGACTTTGCTTTTATTTGCACAACTCTTACACGCAGTACTGTAATGTATAACAACATAAAATGGCAATACTGTACAGTATAATCAACAAAAATTAAAGCACTATATAAACAAGGTGTACTGTACAAAAAAGACATTGAGGCTCTGTAAATAAGATGTACAGAACTGTAAAAAATAAAAAGACAAGTTGTAAGTCCAGGAAGCAGATAGTAAGTTCAAACATTGTGGGTTGGTGGTAAGTCTGAACAGTCATTAAGCAGGAAGGTTGTTAAACAAGGATTATCTGTACATTTTTAGAAAGAATATTTTCTTCATTACAGACAGATAAGGTCCAAAGCCTGGCTCTGGCCCTTTCAGATAGTAGCTTTGCACAGGACTTTTCTTCTGTAGAACTAACATGATTGTTGAGAGCAAGGCCTCTGGCTTCACCTCTTACTAGGAGTAAAGCTTTGGATAAATGAACATAAACTATCTCAGCTTCCTCATCTTGTACAACTGAATTGATATTAAATGAACTAATTCACAGAGAGTTCTTAGGACAGCAACTAACATGTAGTCAGTGCTAGACAGGTGTTTGTTACTATTGCATGAGAGCTGGTTTTCACATCTGTAAAATGGGGATAGTATTACTTATCACATGGAGATATATTTAATTATTAAAGTGATATAGGATCACCCATGTGAAAGCACCTAGAACAATCTTAGATTAGATAGTAGATTAGATATTCAGTTCTCCACATTATCCAGACACCAATTTAAAATACATTTCTCCCTGGGGAGTTTATAGAGCCCATTGGTACAGTACCAATCATTCTTGATTGTAATTATATGATTACATGAATATATACAAATTTCCATGTATATTCTAATCTGTTAGTTTCTTCTTGAGGGAGGGTGATTGTATATTATTAATTTCTATATTACTAACATGACTCAGTCCCAGGCATGGTTGGGTGAGGTGGTATAGATAATATTATGAATGTGAGTATGCGAGCTCCCAAGACAGAGAAACATATGTCTAAGTTTCAGCCCTGCTTCTTACTAGGTATAGGACATTGGCAGATGATATACTCTCTCCAATGGACATGACCTTCCACATAGGGCTGGCTGAGGAATTGACAAGGTAATTGAACACAAATTGTAGCAACTTGATCGTAAGATGAGCTTCATACATCTTGCTGCTAATAATAGTTCATGAGCATTTGTTACCTTTAATTGTTATCTTAGGAATGCATAGGTTTCAGTACTCTAATTATTTTTAAGAATTTTTAGTTTTTTATTTCTTTAGATTATAATATAGATGGATGTGATATATGAATTTACCATTGACATTTCAGTTACTGGCCTTTACTTCTTCCAGAAAATCAGGACTGAAATGGGAAGCTCTAGAAAGAAGGGCAGGGTGAGAAGAACCTTCCCTATTTTGAATAATAAATAAGACACCGAGCACCCACCCCCACCCCCATGCTGTGATAAAGGAACAATGTTTTCTATCACATCTTTGTTAAAATTGAAGAAATGAAATGAGCACTGACGGAGGTGGGTGATGTCACTCTGTCATCTGCCATCCCCAAAATACCACTTCCCCTTGGTGGGGACATGAGGAGCCAGCACAGGAACATTGTGTGGTCCCTTCCTGAGGGGCCCAGGCTCTTTACATGCTCACTGTTGCTGGAAGGTGTTGTTGCCACATGCCTGGCTACCTACTCTCAGGGAAAAATAGACATAATGTGAAGAAGTAGATAAGACATCATCAGAAGAGCTATTACTTTGTAGGAAATTTAAGTAAAAGTCCCACTATATTATACCCCACCCCCATCAGCACCACAGACTGGCACTTCAATTCTACAAAAATAAATTTTGTGTGCCAGATTCGTTTTTTGTTTTTTGTGTTTTTTTGGTACCTGGGATTGAACGTGGGAACTTGCACTTGTGAGGCAGCTGCCGGAACCCCTGAGCTAAATCCCTGGCCCTTGTGTGCCAGATTTGTGCTAGGCATTGTTTCAGATGCAGTGCAGTGGGAAGTGATGGTGGGGAAAATGCAAAGATTTTTCTGATCTAACAATGTCCTCTGGAAAGTTTATGATCTAATACAAGTAGAAGTATTCGGAAGTCACTGATAATCTGTAAAATAGTACATAATAAACCAGTGAAGAAAAGTAAAGAGCCATGGGACTCTGAGGAGGGAGGGAATATTGTGGGCAAAGGAAATCAACATTTAATAAGAAGTTATATGAGTATATGTTCAAAATAATGAAATCAGTATGTTGAAGAGACATCTGTACTCCCATGATCATTGAAGCATTATTCACAATAGCCAAATATAGTCAACCTAAATGTCTATTTATAGATGAATGGCTAATAAAAAATGTGTACACACAATTCAATACTATTGATTTTTTAATAAAAAAAAGAAATTATATTATTTGCAAAAACATAGATGAACCTAGTGGACTTTACATTAAGAGAATCCAGGCACAGAAAGATAAACAACTCAGGATCTTATTCATTTGTGGAATCTAAAAGAGTTGGATTCATAGAACAGAGTAAAATGGTGATTATTGAAGGATGGTGGCTGGGGAATTGGGAAGATGTTGGTCAAAGACTACAAAATTTCATTTAGGAGGAATCAATTCAAAAGATCTATTTTACATACATAAGTATACATGATGACTATACTTGAAAATGGCTAAAAGAAGAGATTTTTAGTGTTCTCACTACAAAAATTGATAAGTATGTGAGGTAATACATACATTAATTAGCTATTTTAGCTATTCTAAAACATGTCCATATATCAAAACATCATACTGTATACCACAAATATATAATATTTTTACCTGTCAATTAAAACATTTCCAAAAAAAGAAGTTGCTATTTGCTGCATGGTATTTGGGAATTTTACCCATATTACATCTTCCACAGAAAAATTGAGTGAAATTAGTATTATGAACTCTTTTACAGTTGATTAAACTGAATCTCAGAAGTTGAAGTCACTCGCCTCCATTGTACAGTCAGCCTCAGTCAAGGTGGCACTCGGATCCGATGCCATGTGATGCCAGAGTCTTGGGAGATTCTTTTCCACTAGAGAGAATGGGAGGCAGCTTCTGATTAGGTTAAAAATGTCAAGAGGTAGGAAATAAGGGAGCATGATGAGAAGGCTCTACACTTTGAGGAAAGAATACTGTGTCATGGGAGCTCTTAGCAATTATGTTATATGCTAAATAGAATAAGCCAGGATCAGGACAGTCAGGCATGTTCCTCCTGTAACTCACAGGAACAGAGCGAATGGTGGCACTAGAGGCTGAAGGATTAGAGGAATGGGGAATTGATCATTGCAAGGCACAAAGCCTCAGGAGAAATATGACTTTTAAAAAATCTGTTGCCCGTATACTGAATATAGTTAATAATCAGCAATGTTCTCATCACAAAAATGTCAAATATCTGAGGTGAAGGATGGATTAATTAGCTGGATTTAATCCATTTACAATGTACTCAAAAATTGTAACATTGCTTTTACTCCACAAATATATACAACTACAACTCATCAACACATAATACAAATATAATTATGCTTGATCTCTACCTGCCTCACCTGTCCCATACATATCTATTCTTTCATCAAGCAAATCACAATGCTTTCTCTGATATGGGCCCTGCACTAGTTGTTAAGAGATATAAATGCTTAAGAATTCATGACCTTACCCATATGAGTCAAAGCACACCCTGTGCAAACAAGATGTAGTGTATATTCAGTGTGTAGTGTGGCACTGATATGTTGTGAATCATGGTTATTTTTATCTAAAATAGAATGGCTGAGACTGAAGAGGAATCATGAGAAGGCCCTAGACTGGAATTTGGAAGAACTGAGTCTAGTCTTGACTCTATTACTTCCTGACTTTGTGACTCTGGGCAAGTTGTATCCATACTCTGGACCTGAGTCTCTTCTTAAAAGTAGTGAAAGTTTGATTTGCCTGATTTTGAACATCTTCCTCCTAGCTCAAAGCAGATACTGAGGAGCTTTCTTAAATTATTTTGTTCTTACAAGCTCTATCTTCTCTTTTGAATGTTCTCCCCTTAAATGGCCAGTGCTCCAATTTGGGAGCATTTATTGCACATCCCTGGCCTAACAAAGAGCGAGGCAGCAGGTGAGGAGGGGGAGGGGAGCTCAGTGTGTGTGTGCTGTCTCAGAGGAAGAAGGTGAAATGGGCACTGGCTGGGTGCAGTACAGACATCCCTCCCTGGTGGTCAGCTGGCTGTGCCTGGGGAACCCCAGACTGGAAGACCTCAAAGGCTATGTCTCTGTAGATGGAAGCGACACTACTGGCCTGTGTTATTCACCCAGCTACCAACTATGTATCAAAAACATAGCTGGTAAATTCAGGATAATTGGCCACTCATGAGTAAAATAGGAAAGCCACCATGTCACTGTTCTTCAGGACAGCGGGAACAACAAAAGATAGAAAATTGATTCATTTGATGCTAAATTTAAGCGTTTAGATCATTTACTACCACTGAATCTCTAATTCTTCTTTTCTGTGTTCATAATAAATGTCTTTGTTCAACTGCAAATTCACAAACTAGATAATTTCTTCCTAGGTTCTCTGTTGGAAAGCTGGTTACTTAGGAATCCTTTTTACAGAGCATTTAAAAGTCTTGAGTTCTACTCTTATCTTTGACATTGACCATGTGTGTCACCCCTGAGACAAGCCATGAGCCACTTTGTGCTTGAGTTTTCTCACTGGTAAAATGAGAAAGTTGGACAAGATTAGTGGTTTCATTCATTAGCTTTGATTCTCTTTGTCTTACTATTGACCTCACATTTTGAAACATTCTCATTCTCAACAATTTACATTTATGAAGTCACAATTTATCTGTTTTTCTGAGTGTTTTAAAGATGAAAATGCTATGGGAGAAATAAAGCCATAGAAGGACCAGGGAAGCGTTGACAAGGTGGACTCAATTTAAAATAGTGTAGGCAGGGTAAAGCTTCATTAGGGAGGTGACCTTTGATGAAAACGTGAAGGTGTGAGGAAAGGATCCCTGGAGTCAGTCTTACCTATAGGTAGACTGCTTAGTTAAGAGGTGTAGGTACTATGCTTTCTTACTGTTACAGGGACAATTCTACCTTTAAATTATGAAATAGGAATTCAGGTAGACTTGTAGATTTTCTCAAGTTTTCCTTTCAAAATTTTACAGTATTTCATAGTAACTTGCTTCATTTTTATTTTTGGCAGTAGTGGCGATCAAGCCCAGAACATTGTGCATGTTAGGCAAGTGCTTGACCATTGAGCTGCATTTCAAGCCTTCATAGTAATTTAGAGCACAGGCTTAAGATTCAGGTTCTATCTTTGCTATAAAATATCCCCATGGTTTTTCAGAAAGCTAGTTACCTCACTTTATTGCTTTTTCTTCTGTAAGATGGCAATAATAATCAGTGTATTTTATCCTTCTTACAATTGCCTTTTCCATTCGATGAGGTAAAGTATTTAATACACCTAGAACACTTCCTAAAATACAGATTTTGCCCAGTAAGTGGTGGGTAATTTGTTTATAGAACA
This sequence comes from Heterocephalus glaber, assembly GCF_000247695.1. The sequence continues at coordinate 1,392,231 of NW_004624825.1, forward strand.
TTTGCTGCTGATCATTTTCTCCTGAAGTAAAACCCCTTTGCATGTTACTTAACCATGGGGAAAAAGGAAGTGTTCTGTTGCATGTATTGTTTTAGTCAGAAAAAAAAAAGGAAGTGGGATGATGTGTTCCATGGCTCAGAGAGAAAGAGCTGAACTGTTTCAGCCCCACAGGTAGGAGCTGGCTGATGTTTCTCTGCTGTCTCTATTTTAAGAATCATTCTTGGATTTGAGTTCTTTGCGTCTTATTTTGGCCTTAAAGGCAGAATCTCCTTTAGCCAACTGCTTCCCTCACTTCCTTCAGGTCTCTTCGGAGAAACATCACTGGCCTTGCTTTCACCTCACTGTCCCCAACACTGCTACTCAGCTCTCCCTGCTCAGCTTCATTTCTCTTCAGAACACTTAATGCAGTTATTGATCCCTGGTGCATAGAACAGGGCTTAGTACCGCTACATGTTCAACATGTATTGGATAGGTAAATTTACTGAAAATCTCGGAATCACAAATTTTGTACTTCCTGCCCACTTGATGTTAGTTGACTACAAGACTGACTTTAACCAACAGGCTGTGTGTGTGGAAGTGACAATGTATTTCTCTTGGACAGAAGCCTAAAGAACCAGTACATGCTGATACTTTCTCTTCACTTCTGTTACAAAAGCATCAATGTTTGAAATGAGGGCTGCACTGTCAACCCAAGTCCAGAGTGACCACAGGAATGGAACCATCCTTGGTTTCTTGTGATAGACATGCTCATTAAACTTTTGCCATCTAAAGCCCTAGTACCTTGTGGATTGTTTGTTACTTCAGCATAACCTAGTCTCTCCTAACTGATTCAAGTACTGACCTTATAATTTATGTTCATTTTTTTTGGAAAATAAAACAAACTTTCATAACATAATTAGAGAATAACAGTAGCTAACACTTTGTCTATCAAAATCTTAAAAGACTGCCCAAAATGCTACTCAGAGTATAAGTCATAGACAAAAAATGTTCTCTCTTACAAAGAAGAAACAAACTAGTCTTCTTACTGTTTCTAAGACAAAAATCTAGTATAACTTGCCTTCCAATAAAAGACTCATGATTAGGAAAAAAAATTAGGCGTGGTATTTTAGCGTCTTTATTAGGTCACGCCTAACTTATTCACAAGAAGTATACAGGACAGCCATCAGTGAGCTTCTACTTATGTATCACACTGAGTCACTACAGAATGACAATGAGTTTGGGAAGTCTCTTCCTTCATGGAGCAGAGGTCCAGTCATGTGAAACCTCCCTACCTTTTACATCCCATGTCCAGACCCTACTCAATTTGTTGTCAGTTTCCCCTGCAAAGACCAAGTCTGTGGTGTCTCTGACCAACTTTATTTCTTTTATGATCATGAAGAGGATGATCTTAATGCTTGGTTTTAGATAGTTAGAAACTTTGGCATCTGAAGACTTTGGCCTTAGCTATCCACTTAATAGCAGTATGGTGCTGGCTAAATTGCTTAACTTTTCTGAGACAAAAGATTTCAGTTATAAAGCTGAATGACAATGTGAGTCTAATCAAAATTTTTGTGGTTAAATGTATTTTGGAATTCAATTTGTTTCAGACTTTAGAAAGGTAATATTTGTATATGATATATAAATTTTTAAAAATTCAAGGACCTAGAAAGCCCTCTCAAAACATTATTTTTGCAAGAAAATGTGTCAATATTCAAGTAAATTGGGATAAAGACTATGAAAAGGTTTTTGCCATTATATGAATTCTCCCAGAACTTTGGGGTTTTGGAATTTTAAACAAATATTAACAAGGTATTAATGAACTTGTACCTATTTTTAAAATTTGTAAGGAATAAATGAAATGTGTATCAAAAAGATGTTGTATATAATGTCATCATAAAAATGAGAATGGTTGGGCTGGGGATTTAGCTCAGTGGTTCCACCACCTGCCTCACAAGCTCAAGGATCTGAGTTCAATCTCTGGTACCAAAAAAAAAAAAAAAAAGAGAGAATGGTTGTATCCTTGCAACACAGAATCGCAGAATTGCTTGTTCACCCATTAGCATTCAGGACAACATTCAACAAAAAACAACAATATGCCATGAGCATCCCCTATGTGCTAATCATTGTTCTGGGTGCTGGTAATTATATCACCAAAGGGTCAAGAGTCTATTTCTTCAACTTTTTTCCCAGAGGGTGTATGTCTTCTATGCAATCACGTTGTTTTAGTACATTTTGGATACTAAAATGAAATCCCTTAGATCTGGTAGTTTATAAACAACTGTCCTCTGTTCTATTTGCTGGGAAGTCCAGAATTAAAGTGCCAACAGATTTGGTGCCTTATGAAGACCTAGTCATCATAGAGGGTGCTTTCATGCAAGATCCTCACATGGCAGAAGGGGCAATTTCCCTTGGTCCTCTTTTATAAGGGCACTCTCTCCATTCATGAGAGTTCTGCCACCATGACCTAATTACCTCCTAAAGGCTCTGCCTTTTTATACTGTTGCATTGAGAGTTAGGTTTCAATGTATGAATGGGGGGGGCGGATACAAACATTCAGGTCATAACACCTTTTTTTACTTCTGTATACAAATAGAATCAGTCTTTTGATAGTTTCTTGAACCTACTAAAATATTTCATTATTTGGGGCTTTAAAAATATGTCAAATTTTCTTCCTTTTAGAACAAGTTAGTCCTCGAAGGTCTTCTTCCGGTGAGGTGAGTCATATTCTGATGGGGAAATCTGTCATTGAGGAATAATTAACATTTGAATTGCCCCCAGTTTCTATGGAGATGAGTCTAGCCCCTAGGGGAGCAGTGATGGATGTGTAATCTTCAAGATAAGTAACTGACAGGTAAGAAAATTTCCTTTCTCACATGCATTAATTATTCACATTCATTATTCATCAAACACTGTGAATTTCTACTTAGAAATTGGACCAAATAGAGAATCTCCCTGGTCCACTTCTATAAGTCTTCCAGGGACTGCTGAGTGTCTGAGGAGGTCTGCTGTTTGGTTTAGTTTGATGGCAGATGTTTGTTTAATGTCACCAAGAAATAGAATAAAGATTAAACACCTTGTGGACTCAACAGCAAAGACTTTTGGGGACTTCAACCTTCCCAATCACAGATATTTTCTCCTAATTGTTTCCTTCTTCTAGAGTGAAAGCTGAGGAAGAACTCAGACCTTGCCTGCCTTGTTCACTACTGTGTTCCCAGTTATATATCGTATTCTGTAATGGAGTATAGACATTGGATAAGTCTTTCTTTAATGAAAGAAGTTCAGGTCCAGGGATGGCAGAACGCATTGGAGTGAATGTCTACATAAACTGTCACATGAGTGAGCTAGCAGCGTCTCTTTTAGAAGGATTGTTGTCCTCAACCTCCCCTCCCTGCCACTCCTTGGCATATCTTCTGAAACATTTCTTATTGTGAACACTGTCTTTTAAAAAATCAACTTACCTGAACCTAGACCTGTTATTTGCCTGATATGTATCCCTGAACTATAGTCAGTCAAAAATTACTGATGGCCTTCAAGAGGCCAGGCTGTGAAATAATACATAGTGCCTAGTCCTGTGTCCAGTCTGGGTCCAAGGTCAATTCTCCAAGAATTAATTTGCCAAAAATTAATTTACTGAAGCTCAGTTTGTCTAAAGACCAATTTGTCAACAACATGCTCTCAAAGATTGACTTAAAAAATGGATAGCCAGCTGTGTATAGTAGCTCATGCCTGTATTGCCAGCTACTTGGTAGGCTGAGGCAGGAGAAAAGTAAGTCCAGGCAACTTAGGTAGACCCTGTCTCAAAATAAAAAATATAAAAGGGCTAGACATGTAGCTCAGTGCCAAAGTTCTAGGTTCAATCTCTGAAACTGCAAAATTAATCAATTAAAATTAAAAGGTAGATAGCCATTGGTGGGATAGTTTCATACCTTTCAGGAGTTTTCCAATAGTGTCTTTTTGCTCCATATTGATCTTAGCTTCATCAGAGCCATTTTGCCCTGGCAGTCAAGGATTTTGTGTTTTATAGGTGTTTTGGATCTGTGACCTTAGGCCATGAGGATTTTTTTTTTTTTGTATTTTTTTCAATTAGTCATTGTGTATGACTTAGCTATCAAGGATATCATAAAAGAGATAGCAGATGTCTCTTGTCTAACACAACTGCCTAAATACTTGTTAACTGGTTCAAACAAATATTTTGAGAGGTTTTGAGCATTACAGAAGTGCTTCAGGATCTGAATTATTAAACACATAAGAAATTGATATTTAGTCCCCTTGGACTGACAGAGCTAAGTAGCTGAGGAAAAATAGCTACAGGAAGCTAGAAAATAATGTGCTTTTAAACAGTACATTCATTCATTCATTCATTCATTCAACATGTTAAGCCCCCTTTTAGTGCCAGGCCTTTTTCTAGGTACTGAGACTAAAACAAAAATAATTTATGATTCCTATTTTAGAGGCTATAGAGGATAGTGTGTTCTTTGGAGTTTTGTTTTTTTTTTTTTTTTGTAAGACGTAGGGTCCTTTCCTGTTGAATTCATAGACTTTTCTTCTTTCTTTTAAAAAAAATTCATTCTTTTGACATATTCTACCTCTACTTTAACAAGGATAATTTATGTGTCTTAACCACACTGATTATGACCTTCACAGTGTATCTTAATTCCACTTAAATGCTCTTTCTCATTTTACAAATGCTCACTGTATAGTTACAGACATTGGTTTTGTCCCCTTGTTCCTTTCTAAACTTTTTTCCCTGGCAGCTGTACACAGAAGCCATATGGATCTGGAGACCAGCTTCCAGTCCCGCTCTTTCATTTGTCAACTGTGACTGCAGCAAGGATGGACCAGTGGGGACTCAGCCTCTGCTTCTGCTAAGGGAACAAATGAAGCCTGGCTTAGTGTCACTGCAGATATAGTGGTGCTCAGAGGACTTGCAGTCCTTCTCCTCATTTCCCAAGAGTCAGCCCAAGTAAAAAATTGACAGTTTTATTCATATGTAAGAAAAGAGGCCCAGGAAATATCTGTTGAATAGATAAAATTAAAATATATGCCCCTGTGTGGGCGCTTTTAAGCATCCTTTTGTGCAGATATTTCCTCTATTTTTGTTGTCACTATAATGTCATTACTCTTTACGAGTCTTCCAGCCACAGCTGTTTTGATTTTTGTGCGTGAATCTGTATGCAATTGTTCTATTAGTTATTGAGGTAACTTTGTACAGATTACTCTCAGAATTCCTTTTCTTTAACACAGTAACTATTTATAATTTCTATCTCTACTTTTCATCTTTATCACGTGTAAGTGGAATAATTATAATTGTAGGTATTTGTGTTTCATGCTTGAGTTTTTCTTTCCATACTATTTTGCAGTGTCTGTATTTTTAGATAGTCTTTGTATTAATTATTTTCATGACTTCACAATATTCTATCAAGAAAATATATTACAATTTGCTTTATCATAATTAAATTGCGAATATTGACTGCTTTCCATTTTAAACTATTATAAGTAACATTGCTGTAAAAGTCTTTTCACTTATAAGATTTTTTTTCTTGTTTCAAATTATTTCCTTAGGATATATTTTTATGAATGAGATTACTCAGTCATAAGGTCTGATTAATTTTATAGTTCTTATTACCTGAAGGGGTTGCTTTATATTTTTTTCTGATTATAAAAGCAATATGTGCTTACTATAGAACATATGGAAGATACAGAAATGTATGTGAAAACAAAATATCTCTTATAACAATTTTATCCCACAAAGATAACCATGATTAACTTTTAAAATTATTATTTTTAAAACTTTAATCTACTCTTTACATTTTGATAGTCTTCCTTCAACTTTCAAAAAATTAGAGATACATACTGTTTTATATCCTGCCTGTTCACCTTGCTTTTCCCTTGTCATTAAGTATTTTTTCAGAGAAGTGATATTTCTTAATGGCCACTTACTACTGTGGTGTGCGGATAGCTAGCAACCTATTATTATTAGACTTTTTACTGGAACAAAAAATGATGAAAGTGAACATCCTTACATGAACACTTGTGAGAATTGTGATTATTTTCTTAGCACAAATGTTTGGAAGTAAAACAGTGGATGTACATTACAAAAACTGTCAGTTTTTGATTCATGCAAGAACCACGCTTCTTAACTTACAATATTCCTTTCCCACTTTATATTAGTTTTTTTTATTACTGTAGTAACAAATTGCTACAAGTTGAGTAACCGAAACAACATAAATGTATCTTATGGTTCTGGATGTCAAAAGTCCAAAATGGATCTCACTGAGTAAAATCAAAGTGCCAGCTGTGCTGCATTCCTTCTGAGAGCACCGGGAAGAATTCATTTCCTTGTCTTGTGTATGTGGCTTCCAGACACTGCCAGCATTCCTTGGCATGTGGGCCTTTGCTCTCTATTTTCAAAGCCAGGAATGTTGGGCTGGGTCCTCATACCATCCTCTCTGGCTCTCTCTTCTGCCTCCCTCTTTTACTTTAAAGCACCTTTGTGGTGATAGTGGGCTCTCCCGGACTTCCAGTGTTTATCGCGTGCCCAGACACAAACTAGGTGCCTGGTGAACATCTGACTGGTGATGTAGCAGCACATCAGGTAGAAGTGAACCCTGGGCTGCGAGTTCTCTTAGTGTTACTCTGGGCTCAGACAAGTCTCTCGGTTCCATTCTGTTCAACCCATTGGCATTTATATTATTCCTGTGGTATGTTAAGCCCTAGGAAATACTGATGACACAATGAAGAGGGCTACAAAATCCCTGCTGTCAAATCATCTTCAAAACATACCTTTCTTAAACCTTGGTTTTTCTTTTATAAAATAGCAACAATAATTGTATTGATCCCAAAAGTACATTCAAGTAAATTGTAAAGAACAATTCAAACGTGAGGAGTTCTTGCTATTTTAAGTGTTTAACATTTTTCCCCCTAAGGTGATAAGGCAGCTGAAGATGATGCATTTTGATAAACTTTTCCTCTATCTTCTGTAAGCATAACTTGTGCTATAACAACCACACCCTTGCCAGAGAACCTCTGCATTTATTTTCCTAGATGTTTCCTGTCTGGAATGTAATTATACCTCTGTTTTAGTGTGAGTGGGTGGGTGGGTGCGGTGGGGGTGATACAGTTTCCAAAGCCTATCTAATGGAAATTTCTACTCCTACGGGAACTGGCCAATACAATTTCTTGAATCATCGCCCAGTACGGACCCAATTTATATTTGGAATTTCATGCCATCTTGAAGGAATAGCATCCAGTGCCAGGGTCTTCTCTGAGCTAATTGGGCTTTGGCAGTGATGTCACTCCGCGGTGGGCGTTTGTGGAGATTATGGCAGTAACAACTCGAATCTCATTTCGGCAGCGTGTGCCCATGTGTGCAAAGAGGCTGCTCCCCTCACACGTGCAGTCACCCGCCTGCTGCAGTTTCACTTCTAGTCCCTTTCTGAAGATGGGAGATCAGTAGGCTATTTTTAACTCACGGCTAGAAGTATTCGTTTTCTTCCTTGCTATGTACAAGTGTTTCTCTTGTTATTAGTATGGCTGAAAAATATGGCTTAAAAATCAGGCAAAGACATCATCAGACTTATTGCACTTTTGATAAGTAGGAAACAGTCATAGAATTGTGAGGGAAATCTCTCTTGCGTTAAGATTATAGTCTTTGGAATCAAGTGAACTCATTTGGAATGGCTGCCAGGCCATTCTAGCGGTGTGTTGGTCAGTTGTGTTAACCTGTCTGAATTTCAGTTTTCTTGTCAGTAAAATGAGAATCATTCTTCTCACCTCACTGGATTGTGAATTAAATATATCTCACATTATTGCCGACATGTGCCTATGTCTGCTGACTTTACAGACCTCAGATTTCCATCCATTCTCTCATATAATCTCATATCTCAAGAGCTTTGGGGACTAAGGAAGATTTTTCTGGTGATTTCCTAGGGGAGATGGAGAAGAAGGTTTCATAACATGTGGGACTTTCACAATCCCCATGATCTCTCTGGACACTGTTCTCTGGTTCTCTATTATTTACAGATGATGCAGTCCTGCCCTGAACTTGCATGCCATTGCACAGGCCTCTGTCATACACTACTCAACAGTACAAAAGCCCTGCCACTAAGTGAGCAATCAACTTTCTACTGGAAGGAATTTTAGCACCAATTTGTTGTTACTTCACTCTGTCTTTTGTGGCCTCATCTCTCACTTTAAATGGTCTAAAAAATATTGCTTGCAATAATATTCAAGTTTTCATCTTGAGAGGTGTTTCAAGGGGGAATATAAAAACAACTTGCTCCAATTTACTACTTTTGCTTTAGATTCTATAATACATCTCAAACACTGCATGATGGCTGTGCAGAGTGGTAATCAACAGATCAAAGTTCATGTTTTAAGCCAGAGTGAGAACAAAGTTTGGAGATTATGGCTTTGATATATCTGGAATGACTGAACTACTGAATAAGAATTTATGTCTTTGTCTCTTAATTATTAACATTCTGTTAGAAATGGTGTTTGGATCCCTGAGCCAGAGATGTCCAAGGCATGAAGGCATAAAGAATGTGTCACTCAGGGCTCGAACTCCCCTGTGGACACTGGGCATCTCTCTGCAAGACAACTCAGTAAGCCATCATCAATCTCTAACTTGCAGATAGGGACTATTGTGTAATTTTATTAAAGAAAACAAATTCTTGACTATCAATCTGTCTTCTCCAACAAGCAAGTTCCACTTATCTAAATTCCCTACCCAAATACCCCTTGTTCTCTTAATGCACTGTAGTGAATATTTATTGATGTTCCTAGCTGAGTTAGTTGAGAATTCCCTTTCTGAGTCATGCATGGTTTATTCAGGCTTCTTCCTACCATCATGTGGCTTGTTGGCTATGTTGGCTTGCTGACCTGTTGACTTTTTATCCATTTAGCTATAGAGAATGTATTCTAGCCCAGACATTCAGCCAAAGGCTGGGGAAAAATAGGGGAGAAAAATCTCGTTCTCAGAAGAAACTCACTACCAGTCACATGGAAAAGCCAACACTTGATGTGCAAATGTTCAAAGCAGGGCAGATGGGAGGGATTTATTTTGCTCAGGAAGCAGGGAGCTAATGATGGTTTCAGGAACCCTGAGGATTAATGAAGGCCCAGGGTACAAGTAAAGATTTTGTTAGGCTGTGACATAGATGATAGCAACCAGGCCAGACTCTTTGTGCCAGCTGGAATCAAGGTGACAAATCTAAGTAGGAAAGGAAATTCAAAGGCATGGAATTAAGGCCTTTTGTTCTGTCATCCTTTCCTATGGGGAGACCTAGTTCTCTGAGCTTGAATCTTAGAGGGCTTTGTGTTTTCCTTTAATAGAGGAAACCATTCCCCTTTACACCAGGATTCTTTTCCTCCTCATAGAAAGAGGGTAAATGGCTTGTCCAAGTCTGCATACTTGGTAGGTGAAAGTCAAAACCCAAGCCCAGTGCTTTTTACAGAGTGCTAGTGTGTGGTCAATAATTGGTATTTGCTGTATAAACTGTGATTGAATAACAAAGTGAATGAACAAGATCTCCTGACATATATATATATATATATATATATAGAGAGAGAGAGAGAGAGAGAGAGAGAGAGAGAGAATGCTATCTGCTCCTTGGCACTTGTTTTTTGGTACTGGGGATCAGACTCAGGTTCTTGCGCTTGCATAGCAGGCGGTGAAACCACTGAGCTAAATCTCCGGCCCCTCCTTGACACTTGTTGTTGCTGTTGTTTAGCCATCCTACTAGCAATCACTGACTTATCACTGTCCATAGCAGCACCTAAAGGATGGACATTCAAGCCTTAGTGAACACCTAAATTCATAAAAACCTCCATAATATATAAATTTCTCCCTAATATGAAAATTTTATACAGGGCAAAATGACCACCAAACAGCCTTGGAACTGTTTTCTATACTTCTGCCCCAGTCTCAGTTTCTTTCCACTTCTGTGCATAGTAATCAGGGCTTGACAAAATCATGCCTCAAACCACACTCATCCTATGCTTTCCCTGTGGCCTTTCTGCTCTGTAGGCCAGCATTTGTATCCTTCTCTTTTACTGCGTTTATTTTCACATTTGTTCAAGCATCTGTTGAGTGCCCCTTAAGAACCAGAGCCTGTGCTGGGTACTGAAGACCCATGAGTCCAGAGCACAATCTCATCTCATGGCGCTTCCTGCCTGGTGGAGCCAACAGTAACAAAGGAAAGCTATGCATATGATTCTGTAATGGTAGTTTTGATAAGTGCCACAAAAGGGAAGTATGGGATGGTAAGGTCGTTTGGCAGGGGAATCTAATTATTTTAGGAGACTTAAGACCAACTTCCCTTAAAGGGAGCATAAAATGGCTCAATGAAGAGGTGGGGGAAGACATTTGTGTCAGAGGACACAGCATGGGTAAAGGCCCTGAGGCAAAACAAATATTTGGCTTTCTCAGGGAGATTTGGAAAGGCTTGTGTGGCTGTCATGGTTTGGCTTTCCAGCACCCTGCCAGTGCTTTCCTGCTGCATTTAAGGCCAGGTCCAAAGTCCTTGTGGTGAGCAAGAATATATCCCTACTGCAGCTCAGATCTCATTTCCACACCACTGTCTCTGTCCTCAACAGCCTCATTTTGCCCCTCAAAAATAACACGGTTGTTCTCCATGCACCTACATTTTTTCTCTCTCTCTCTCTCTGCCTACAACGCCCTCATACCAGATATCTTCATAGCTCACTCCCTCACTTCATTTGGATTTGTGCTTAAATGTTACCTTATCAGAGAGGCCTTCTCTGTCTGATAACTCTACCTCCAATAGTGATCCTCTCCTTTCTCCAGCCCACTCCTCTATACAACAGCCCCCCCCTTATCTGCAGGGCCTGTATTCCCAAACTTCCTGTGGATGCCTGAACATTCACACACACATACACACACAGTAAAATTTAACATAAATTAGGCACACAAAAAGGTTAACAACAACAATAATAAAATAAAACAATTATACCAATATAACATGTTATTTTAAACATTTTTAGTTGATTAGCACATATTTGCAGTACATGCAGTTTACAGCCACCTTGGGAAGTGGGTACATGCACACACTACAGTTAGTTTCTTTTGTTTTTTAAATTCCCTTTCCATTTCCTTCTCCCTCCATCCCTCCTCCTCTAATTTCCCTATCCTGATTTTCATTCTTATTGATTTTATTAATCTCAGCTCATATTAAGTCATATAATGTTTATATTCATTGATGTCACTAGGTTCCTGTACCTGGCATATCTTTATCATACTTGTTTCCCCTTCCTCTCCTCTTCCTTCCTCACCCTTGTTTACTTTGACTACTTCCCTAATGCAAGAGATCCCTCTGTCCTTGTGTATCCATCCTCTGTGCTCTTTGTTTTTACTTTGCCTCATTCAAATGAGAGATACCCTACATAAGCTTGTGTGTCTGATTTATTTCACTCAGCATTGTATTTTCCAGGTGCACCCATTTTCCTACAAATGTCTAAAATTTGTCACTCTTTATAGCTGAGTAGTATTCCATTATAATAGCAATACCACATTTTCTTTATCCAGTTGTCTGTTGATGGGTATTCAGGTTGCTTCCAAGATTGAACTATTACGTATTGTGCTGCTATAACTATTGCTATGCATGTATTGCTCTAGTATGAAGTCTTGAGCTCTTTGGGGAAGATATCTAGAAGGGGGGATACCTGGGTCATATGGTATTTCTAATTTCAGTTCTTTGAGAAATCTCCATGCTGATATGGTTGTCCTAGTTTACATTCTCACCAGCAATGATGGAGGGTTCCTTTTTCACCAAGCCACATCAGCATTTGTCATTGTAATATACATATTTAAAACTTATGAGTTTTTTTTAACTTCTGAAATTTCCCATTTAATATTTTTGGACCACAGTTGACTGTGGATAATAGAAACCATTGGAAGTAAAATTATAAAAAGGGGAGGCTATTGTATATTGCTCCTCCTTGCCTTTACTATCACCTGACATTGTATTTTTATTTTATTTAATGAATTGTATTGGTCCATTACTTTTGAAAAGTGGCAAATGGAAGTACCTGGTTGATTCCTGCCTCCTTAGCACCTAGAACCATGCCTGATTCATAACAGACACCCAACAAATACATGTTTGCTAATCACTGAACAGGGAGAGTGATACAAGAGCAGACTGGGGAGAAGCCGGGAGCCAGGTCCCACGGTGTGTAGCCACATCACCTATACCCAAGCCCCACACCATGCGTTTTCATCCCTCTGGGCTTGTTACTTGTGGTTCTTTGCGTGCAACACTCTTCCTCACCCTCTTTTCTCACCTTTCCTGTCAGTAGAAGTTCCACTGGCCTAGCCCCTCTCCTCAACTTCCATTTACATAATGTTGCTTTAGATTCTGGGGAGTGGATCACATGCCTAATTCCTATTCCCACAAAGATAGTCCTAATGGGTGGGACCATGTTGGACTTGTACCTGGCCCCTATCCCAGCATACATCTTGACCTATGGTAACTCCCAGGAAAGATTTTGTTTAATTAAATAGCAGGAAGATAAGCGAGCTACTCATCCAGGCAAAGCCTTGGAGCTATGTCAAAATCATAGGTGGATTTGAAGGAATAGTTAGGGTATGAACTGAGAGCTTGGTTGCCTAGATTTTGAATTTTGCTCTATGGCTTAATAGTAATTTGCTTAAATCTCCAAAGGGCTCAGTCTCTTCATCTGTAAAATGGGCATAATGATACTTTCACAAGATTTTTATGAGATGTACATCAATTACTATATGAAGGTATTCAGAATTTATCAAGAAATATTACAAATTCTATATACTTGCACTGTTTAAATAAACAAATAAGTTCAGGACATTATCTGCAGGCAAGAAACCTCAGAGTCTCAGAAAGGCCTGGACTTGATAGAGGGACAGCATCTGGAGACACATTTGGGAACTTGGGCTTAACACCAGAGGCTTTCTAGCCAGGGTTTTTACAGAAGAGGAGACCCAGTTACTGGTGAGGTAAGATAGGAAAGAGCTCTGGCAACAAACAGAATATAAGGGTCTGCATGGTTGTTATTTCATATGCAAATTAAGTTCTGAGCTTCCTAATGGCTAAAGAAACACACTGGTTATTCAGAAGAGAAAGTAAAACCTTTCCTAGTTCTTGTCCCTAAAATAAGTTTCTCTGTTGTTACAGGCTCCTAAAGATGATGCTGAAGCCAAGTGTATCTTCTCCTGTCTCCATTCTCATGCCCTGGGGCCACCTTGGTTAATGGGTCTTTCGGATTTCTTCCCTGAGGTGGTTACAGCTTCTGGATTTGTTTGAAAAATCTTAGATCCTCTTTCTGACTCTGCTATTATTATGGGGTTCCCCCCATCAGCCAGAAACTGCATTTGACTCAAGCTCTTAGAATTTCATAGTTTTGAAAGTCCTTAAAGGTCATCAAGTCTAACATCTCCATCCTACTCACCTTCTGATATTTGAATCTTCTCTGTACCAGAAGAAGTATCTCAAGTGCCTTTCTAACTTTTGTTTGAATGCCTCCAATGACAAGGAACTTACTACTTCACAAGCATCTCATTTCATCTGCCTATGAAGTTTCTTATTCTACTGAATTGTCGTCTAAATCCTGGCTTCTACCTACTGAAAGAGACAGTTCATCACTGAAGAAGAAATCAAGTCAAATTGGCTAGCAGGAAGAAACTCTTTGGGAATCCTTAGCTTCATTAGAAGTACACTTTTGTTCAAATGAAGTGTTAAAATTAAAGCAGTATATATCTGAGTGGGGCCAATTGGCATGAACTCATCACAGCATATGGTGTGCTTCCTTTTATATGCATGTTTAGCAGCTAGTGGGTACCAAACCTCGCACAGCTCTCAATTGCTAGCACTAATGAAGGATCTGTTTGCCTTTGGGGATAAAGATGGTATCACTGATTCACAGTTGTTTTTCCAGGAGTGAAGAACAGATTTTACTTCCTCATTCAAACTCTTGCTTGGTCCTTTCCCTTCCCCACTACCACTGTCCTAATTCAGGCACCATTCTCTCTTGCCAGGATTGTTCACTTGCCTCTACCTGGCCTTCCAGCTTCCAGTTCTGGCCCTCTCTGGTCTAAGGTAACATTGCCAGGGGAATCTTAATGTCACAGATTTGAGGTATCACTTCTGGATCAAAATGCTTCAGTGACTCCTCTTAGCTCCAGCATGGAGTCTAAATTTCTTAGCATGGCAAATAGGTAGGGAAAAGTCAGAGGGTCACATGTGGACTAGGATAAGGTTAATTGTTCTCAATCAGGAACAACTGAGGCTCCAAAGTCGTATAGTGCCTTCTAGAACAATAGGTCATATATGTATAACTGCAAATTACACAATTAATTTACTGACAAACTTTAACCTCTACTTGGTAGGAGAAAAAGATTCTGTCAATATAGCTGTCACTAGCACCACTACTACTAATAACAATATCAAATATTTTTTATAGCACTTAAGAACAGCATTTCATCTAATCTATATGACAGTGTGATGGCATGGACCTGGCTGTGTCACTAGCATGGTCCTGAGCATGAGCACCTTCTTAAATTCTGTACCCTAGTGGCTCACTCTAGTCCCAGACCCATGTGTCAGTGATGTGTGGAGCAGGTTTTAGGGGGACACGATGGGGGAATCTTAGATGGAGAGGCTTGTCTGAGCACAGGTCCAGCTTTAGGACTGACAGAAGGTTGGGAAGGCTCAGCAGTTGCGCTGGAAGTCAAGGTGGCCATCTTCATCACAGGACATAGCTGAGATCTGAGTCCCTATCTGTGTGTAAAGATTTCATCTCTGGGTCTTCATTTCCTCCTCCGCACAAGGGGGCTGTTAGCAACCCTGACTGCCTCCTCCCCAGATCCTGGGAGATAATGGCAGGGAAGGTCTGACACACAGTAAGCTGAGGAACCTGCAGCCGAGGCTGAGCCAACTTCATTCGTGACCTGCACAGGAAGCTTGCCCTACAACTCCTCTTTCTGGAAGAGACTTGTTATCTCATTAAGGCAAATGAAACAGCTATGCTTGGCAAAAGCAGCTGGCTGTGCCTTCTGTCCACAGTCAGAGGACCTTGTTGGTGGGAAATGGCTCCTGAGAGCTCCCTTCCACTCTCTGAGCTACAGGCAGCCCACAGCAGAAAAAGCAAGATCAGAGCCCAGCCTTTGCTCTTCACGAACCCCTCTTCCAGTGCCACCACAGTGCAATGTTTCTTTCTGTGTAGACCTATGGCTTGTCTCTCCCATCACTCACCCTTTCCTAAGGGTTTTTAGCATGCCACTTCTTTGTGACTCAGGACTCCGAGGCCTACCTTAGGAAGTGTAAGATCCATGTTGATAAACTAGGGGGGAGGCTAATTGAAAATATTTTGGAGTTTGCATGTTAGCTCTGTCAAATCAAGTAAGAAATCATTCTTATCTACCATAGCCAGCAGTTATGCAAATCTGCCAATGGCATTAATTAAGGGACTTCCTTACTTCTCAGAACATTTATCATAAATGAGAAACAGGAACATTCAGGGGCTGATTTTATTCTCTCCAGCAGCAATAGCTCCATGTGAATTAATACCTTGTGGAGAACGTCTATCTGGCAGTGCAGGAAAGAATTTGATTCATTGTGAACAGATATTTGATTTTTGTGTTTTTGTAGCACTATCTGTTTGCCAAATACCAGCTTAGATGGGATAGGTCACTCCTCAACCTCCCAAATGTGGATAAACTTCCTTCATGTTTCCTCTGTCATCATCTGAGATTCCCAGGCTCAGCTTCACCCCATGTAGTAGGCAGGATGGTGCCATCTATAGAATAATTCCTACCCACTAGCCATTTGGACTTTCTCAACAGCTATGTGATATTGGTTATTACCCCAGCATTGCTGATTAAGAAACTGAGACTTCCTTTCTATAAAACAGACTTAACAATTTTTTTTTGGTACTGGGGATTGAACTCAGGACCTTGTGCTTGCAAGGCAGGTGCAGTGCCACTGAGCTAAATCCTCAGCCCAACAAAAATTTTTATAAAGCACCAGATAGCAAATATTTCAGCTCTGAACGCCGAGAGGGTCTATGTCACATCTGCTCAACTCTGCCATTATAGATCAAAAACAGATAGACACTGAATAAATAAATGGGCATAGCTGTGTTCCAGGAAAAGTTTATTTACAGACCTCAGAGGAAAAGCACTGGAATTATCAGGGTTGGTGTCTGTGTGGGGGTGGGGTGTGGGGGTAGGGGGGTATATTTGATAAATGGAAAATGTTAGAGGTTTGATAAATATTCTTGAGGATCCAACTAAGTGTCTGGTGCTGCAAGGGCTACACAAATAAACCAAGAAGCTCAGATCTGGTAGGGGAAATATCTATACAAATTCACATCATAAAGCCCAAAGTGCTCGGGCCATTTAAGGAGGTGATGAAACAATGCAGAGCATCTGGGGCATCAAGAAGCCTTCTCAGAGAAGGTTATCCATTAGTTGAGTTTTGAAGAACATATAGGTTGAGACAGGAAGTCTTGCTCAGGAGGCTGGGGGAGGTATCATTGCTGGAGGGTTGGTGTGATCATGTTTCCTCTCCAGTACTGCCCTACCCACCAATATAAGAAGCACAGTTAGGGGCCAAGCAAAAGCCCATGAGACCAGGAAGGACCATTGAGGATCTGGGCTTAAGATGGTACACAAGGCCTATGGAAAGAACAAATCCAATTTAGGCCAGAGTGTGAGACAGGTAGAAAAAGAGAAATTGGGATCAAAGGCATACCACCACACTGAGTCATAGGGAAGGGGTAGTCCTGGGTCTGTGGCTGACTGCGTGGAACCTGAGGTTGCAAGTCATGGTGCTGTGGCTACATAGGCTATATAGACTGGGGTTTTAGGCCCGAAGGGGTTCCCTACCCCACTGCAATAAGTATGATCTAGGGCTAGTGCTTTGAGATCAGATTCACAGCTATTTTCTGTTAATGTTCATAATGAATCCTAGGAGGACAGTTAGTACTGTCATCCCTGTTTTATAGCTAAAGAAACTGAGGCTCAGAATAAAGCACACTTTGCCCAAGGATTTGAAGCTAGCTCCGTGGGACTCTAAAGTCAATGCTTTCTCACTATTCTATACTGCACTATTCTATACTCTATAGCACACACATCAGGTTTAAAGATAGCAAAATAAGAGAACAAAACAAAAAAAACCGGTCAGAATCCTAATAGGGAAAAGCTATGATCATGGACTTAAGGCTCAAACAAGTACAATGGGAAGGAAACATCTTCCCACCTGATTGGAAGCCCTGGGGTCCCACAGAACATCTTTCATTCTTGCCCCATTCACTAGAGGGTCACACTTATCTTTTAAACTTCCAGAGCACATCCCCACATGTGTGGCGGGCAGCTGGGATGCTTCAGGTCTCTTCCCCAGTGCTTGGTCTCTCTAGCATCTAACCCTGTCCAGCCAGCCCCTTAGGAGGAATTAGTTCTGTTGGCAGTGTTTCAGGGCTTGCCTTTCAGAGTATCACAACCAGGCCTCCATGTCTATCCCACAAGACACATGCCCAGGACTCACATTACAGACCCGCCTCCAATGTCTATTTTTAGCTGCTTCTCCAGTTGAGGTTATGCAGTCTCAGGGAAGCATGACCACGCCTGGGAAGAGACTCTTATGCCTGAAAATCATGTCTCATTATGGGACTAGAACCCTGATGATCTCATTAATGAATTGTTATTTAAAAAGAAAGGTTCTGTGACTGTCTGAAGGCAATGCATTGTGCCTGTGGTTTCAAAGCTATATTTAAAAAAATAAATATTTAAGAGTTTACTTGGCCCTGTTTTTGCATTTCTTTCTTTTTTACCTAAAATATTAGAAGCCTCTGACAAGAAAATGTCCAGGATTTTCTGGATGGCAAAGAAGCACAGGGCCCAATCCTGCCAGTTCTCCCAGAGCAGGAGTTGGGTGGAGAATTCTGCCGCTTGTTTTCCCTCCAGATCTTGGTTTAGCAGAACAGCTCTTTGCTCAGTGTCCCAAGTCAGAGCCCCCTCTCCAGTTGGAGTGGCTGCCCACACTGCCTCTGCCTTCATCTGGTCCTCTTCATCCTTCTCTTGGACTGTTATTTAAACATTCTGGAACGTGATCCTTCTGTTACCAGTTTCCTCCCATCCACTCAATTTTCCACGCTGCTCCTGGAGCGATTGCTATAAAAAGCAAACCGAATCTGCCCTTCCTGGCAGAGAAGACTCAGTGCCTTGATTTTACTCCTAGCTTGGTTACAGTGGGGCCTTTGCTGCTGTTCTCACCCATTGTAACTTTTCTCCCAGAGGAATGCTTGCAGGGGTCAGTGACCCTTAGTCCAGAGAAGGGAAGCAACTAAGGCCAGTTTCTCCCTGCTTTATCCTTGTTCCATGCCATCCACAAGCCTTTACCGAATGATCAGCTGGACAGGTATCACCCCATAAGGTCTTTTACCAGACTCAGGAAGGACATACAATATCAAGTTGCAAAATCTGGAATATATATACATTGTTTTCTTATGTCACACAAGCAAAGGCCTTAGACACTAAAGAAGGTATCTGTCTTTCAGCTGATTAGCTCCTCTCTTTATTGAGCTATCTTGTCCTTCAGAGTGATGGCCTTCTCTCACACCTTTGCCTGAGAAGCAGCTCTGCCCTTGCTTGTTCAGCATCTCCCAAGTGGGAGTGATGGCTTCAGTGCCTCATGCCTGGCAGACACTGGAATCAGAGATGAGGATGGGCTTTTGGCTGCAAGTCTGCAGTTCTGGTCAGATTATTTTGTCACCACTGCCAAAGAGTAAGAGATAAGCACCTCTCCACTTCCATGGGTCTTTTGATCTGTTTCTGAAATGAGTCATTTCCAGTTCAAGTCCTATCAAGAAGAGTACTGTATTTTGGCCTTGCCCCTTTCGGAGATTTTATGGCTTTGCTTATAAAGGAAAGACACATGGCTGTGACCTATGTGTGATAGAAGGGGCTGTGGAGCAGGTGCCGCTGTCCCCAACCAAGCATCCTGCCTTTCTGCCACAGGAACTTCTCGTCATTTGTTTGAGTTTCTTGGGGCCATTGCAACAAATTGCCACAAACATGGTGGCTTGAACCACAGAAATTTATTCTCTCCAAGTTCTGGAGGTCAGAACTCTCAAATCAAGGTGTTGGGATCAAACTCCCTCTGAAGGCTTGAGGGAAGACTCCTCCCTTTTCTCTTCTACCTTTTGATGACTCCAGGCATTCTTCAGCCATAGTAGCATCCCTACAACATCTACCTGTCTTCACATGGCCTTCTTTGTGTGACATTCCCGTCTATTGTGTCCCAAATTGTCCTCTTCTTTCTCAATGGGGAAACCTGTCATTGGCTTTAGGGCCCATGTGAATAATCGTGTATGGGCTCATTCACAGTTCTTCACTATGTCTACAAAGACCCCTTTTTCCAAATAAGGTTGCACTCACAGTTCCAGGTGTTCGGGATGGGTATATCATTTAGGGAGGAAGAGAGGGGGGCACTATTCAACCTACTCTATCACTCCAAGATATACCAGAGTCCTTTCACAATTGTGCCTTTGCTTAGCTTCTCTTCCCTCTACATTTAATGTTCTTCCCTCTTTCTCCCCACGTGTTCACCATCATCATGTTTCCATCCTTCTGCAAACTTGGTTTATCCTTAAGGCATGACCTCAGACATCTCATGTGTTGATCCTTCCCTGACTTGGGAGAACCATAACTCTTTTCCTCTCTAGGGCCCTGAAGTAATTGCCAGCCCGCCAAGTGAGTCAGTCCACTGTGTCAACCAAGAGAGAACCAGAGCCTGAGGGAGGCTGCCAAGAGTAGCTGTGAAAATTAGGAGGATAGTTTCCACCCACCAGTGGCTGCTCTCAAAGGGATCCAATGAACCACAGGAGGAGGAGGAAGTTGAAGACCCATGAGAAAAATCCTCCTACCCTATCTAACTATCCTCTTTTTATACAAACCCAGAAATTCCTCTAAGAGAAATAAGATCTTTCCCTTCCCAGCAGCAGTAAGATGAAAGAAGTAATAGTCCTTGGCTGGTATAATTTCCATCAGCACCTTCTCTGGTTGGTTGTGGGGGAGGCAGAGGATAGGAGAGCTCTTGAAAGATGGGGATCACAAAGTGGCAGGACACAGCTACCAAAGATGGCTAGAACGATGCTCAGTTCTGCCTGCCTTCAACTCTCAGGGCCAATAGAAAAGGCTGCCTCATTGTTGTTTCGTGGGTGGTGAATCAGGAGTTTCTAGAATGAGTTCCACCCTAACTCTCTGGCCTTAAGTTTTATCCTTCATAAAATGAGATGGCAGATTAGGTGATTTATAAGAACTCTGTAATTCTAGGAGTATTTGTCATCAAGGACTACTTTATTCTTTGGAGATAAATATGAATATTTGTACAAGGCCATCCTGCCACATAAATTACAAGACTATAGCAGAGGAAATCTTGGCTGTCCATACATTTTTGGGACTCACTGGAGAATTAACAGATTCTTGATGAATATAAGCATGATGTTGGACTCTGTGAAAGGCATTTAGGACAGCAAAATGGTCTTTGGTCTCAAAGGACTTATGATCTAATGTAAAGGGCATATGATTTCATGAGTTACTGTAACACAGGCCAGACTGATTCATGCTTTCATAGTGAGTTCAGGATATCCAGGAAGTCTTTAGAGAGGAGGTGATATTGTAGCTGGGTATAAAGAGTGAGTAGGAAGCATGCAGACAGCAAGGAGGAAAGGATAGAAGGGCTTTCAGTCAGAGGGAACAATCATAAAAGAATGCTTGAAATTTAAGTGCATGGTTTTGTATACCTGGGTCCAAGTGATACTGAGAAGTGAATCTATATCAGTTTTAGTACATTTCATTGCTGTTAACTAAAATCAATGCAAAGTTGCTTGAAGGTTAGAGTATGTATTGGGTTAGGGGACTGGAAAGTCCAGAGGTAGGACAGATTTCATAATTAGAATATTTCAGTGGTCCCCTACTGTTCTAGAAACCTCTTTCTTTCTTTCTCTTCTGCCTTCTGTAGGACCTACAGCATTCTAGGATAGTGCTCCTCCAGCCAAAAGATAGTTGTAACTATGGTGTTCTCTGGCAATAGGGCTTCCCTTTTTTTACTCACTTGCTTAGCAACATTGGACATAGTTAATTTTCCTGATTCATTGGGCGATATTGTCCTCGTCTTCTTCCCTACTGCTGGCCTCTCTTTTCCATTACCCTTTATTGATTCCCCCTCTATTGTTAAACTTCTGAATATCACCATACCCCAGGGCTTTCTTTGTCTTTCTGTATTTTTTCTTTAGGCGTTCTTTAATTAGCAGGGATATAAACCAATAACTCTTATTTTAAATTTTTTATTTTATTTTTTTCTTTCTTTTTTCCAATGACTCTTAAATATAAATCTTTAGGCAATGACTCTTAAATTTATATCTCCAGTTTGAAACTTCTGTTCATCTCTGGATTTGTGTATCTAGTTATCTCTGTGATATTTTTATTTGTATATCTGATAGATACTTTACATGGAACAAATTTAAAGCAAAACTTTTGTTTTTCCTCTCAATTTAGTTTCTTTCACACACACACACACCCCCATTTAAAATTGTACCACCATCTACTGAGTTGTTCAAGCCAAAAACCCAGAGTTGTCCTCGATTATTTTTTCCTACCTCTTCATGTCAACTCTGTCAGCTCTCTGCTAGCTCTACCTCCAAAATATGTCTCAAGCGTATGTATATATTTTCCTTTTTGTTTTTACTATGGCCACTTTATCTGCCTTATTCTCTGGCTCCAATTCCTACCCCTCCTTCTTTACTCACTACCTATCAGCCTCCTGCACTTCTTGGCTTTTCTAATACCCAAATTTATTTTTTTTCTGCTGAATCTCTTATTGCTTTGCCTGGAATGCTCAGATCTTGACACAGCCAATTTCCTTCTTGTCCCTAAGACCTTGGTTCAAACATGACTTTCTATCTAAAAGATTAGCCCACCCAAGTCACTTTCTACACCTCTGTTACTTCTACTCTATTTTGGTTTACTTTTGTTCCTGGTTACTTAAGTAATGTTTGTTGGTTTGTTTAACCTCTTCTCCTCCGTTTGGACAAAGCAAGTAGTACTTTCAGCCTTAATAACCGGGTACTCACTGTATCTAGGAAAGTGCCTGGCACTCAACAGCAACTGAAAATATATTTGTCAAATGAATGAGTATATGTTTTAGAAAAATCACTTTAGTGACAATTTGGAAAACAGATTTGAAGGGAAGAAATCTGTGCTTTGGAGAGTTCTCTTTGGCTAATGATTGGACTTAGAAATCCCATAGTTTCTTGGAACACCAAACCTGGTAGAATTTTTCTTGAGGTGAAGAATTCAGGATGAATATAGCCTACAAATAACTTAGGGAATCCCTTCATTGATTCCGAGAGGTGGACTTCTTTTTCTGTGCTGTCGCCTAGAAGTTGAGTGGTTAAAATGTGGCCAAAATAGATTTCTGTATTAGATTGCTAACTCCATACATGTGAGAAAATGGAATTATATACTTTTCCTGTGGCAGCTGCTGACCTCCAAATCACGGACAAGTGCTAGGAAGGCAGTCATTTTCTGAGAGTCTCATCTGGCAGGGAAAAAGTGAGGAGAATGAGCCTGCAATGCGTGCACTTCACTCCTGGAGTCAGAGGTCCTTTTGGCTGGCCTAGTGGTGGGTAATGTGGCAACAATTATTTTCCTTCCGTCTCTTCATGGCTGCACAAAGGAGCACACAGATCTTCATAGAAAGGAAGTTATCCAGGCTCTGTAATTTGAGGATTCTTCTTTTTCTTTTTATCCCAGACTCTGAGTTCTTTTCCATTCTTTGCAAAGCACAGTAGAAACAGAAAGATTGCTTAGAAAAATGGGTAAAAGGAAACTAAAAATCTCCTTAACTTGCCAAATGTACCCTCCTAACTCCTCTGTGACTAGAATTTATATTCAGTAAATATATGTATCTTTTTCAGGATAAATAAAAGTCCATCCCAAAGCCAATTATCCTCTCTTTTGTGCTCTCTTTCTCTCTTATTTTCTGGAGTGACTTGAATTCTTAAGTTGGACCTACTTTGTGCAGACTAAGAAATTGTTAACCTCATAATCAGAAGAGCTAGGTGATTTGAAAGAGGCAAACCAGACACCAGACTCGAGCTGGCACAGTCCCTGTGGATCCATGTGAAAGCAGAGCCTTGCCAGTTTCTCCAGAACTCATTGTGTGACCTTAAACAAGCTATTTAGGACTTTTGAGCGTGGGCTTTCCTATCATACATTGGAAGTAATAATACATCCTTCCCCTATGTACAATGTTGTTTTGAGAGTTGAATGTATGTAAAAGAGTGCTTAGGAAACTAAAGTCTTTTACATGTCTAAGATACTGTTTTCGACTTTGTCAAATCAAACACTTAGTCTAGGATGGATTAGACATGATGACTGATAATGACATGGGATTCTGGATTCAGACCAGAAGACAGAAATAAATCCACTGTTGATGTTTTACAGCCTCTCCGATTATATATGACTTAATCTGCACATTAAGTAGAGAACTTCAGTATTAGAGCTGAAAATGTGGACATCGAGATTTAGAGAGAAGAACTTATTTCATCTACTTAACATTTATTTAATACATTTTTGGAGGTACTGGTAATGTTTGTAACACTTAGAACAGGCCACATGAATTCCTGATATTATTATTACTGTTGTTGCTATTTGCCAGGACCGGGCTGGGCTTTGGGGCTGCAAATATATAAAGCTATGTTCTCTGTTCTCTGGAGCTCTGAGTCTGGTGACGGAGGCAAATATGTGGCTAATGACTATAGGGAAATAAAGCAAGTGGGAGCAGTCAGACACAGAGTTGAGTCAACCTCTATATTTGAGTTCTTCTCTTTTATGTATTAGCTAGGTAAACTTGGACAAGAAGTTTAACCTTTGATAATTCATTTCCATCATCTTTAAAATGGAAGAATAATAGCATTATTTTAAATGATTGCTGAGTGGGTGAAATTAGATAATTATTCATTCATTTCTCAAATATTTATTGAATGTTATGGTTGGCAGAATAATGGCCCTTCAGAAATGTCCATTTCCTAATCCCTAGACCTGGTGGATATGTTAGGTTATAAGACAAAGGAGCATTATAGTGATAGATGGAATTGAAGTTGCTAATCAATGACCTTAAACAGGGAAATTACCCCGGATTATCAGTGTGGGTCCAATATAATAACATGAATCCTTAAAAATAGAAGAGAAGGGCAAGAAAGAAGTCAGTCAGAGAGACTTAAAGATGTTATACTGATGGTTTTGAAGATGGAAAACAGGACATGAGTCAAAGATTCCAAGTGGCTTCTAGAAGCTGGAAAAGGTAAGGAAATATTTTCCCTAGAGCTTCCAGGAGCAAAAGCCCTACCTACACTTTAATTTTTAATTCATTGAGATCTATTTTGAACTTCTGATCTCCAGAGCTGTATGATAACAGATTTTTGTTGTTTAAGTCACTGCATTTGTGGTAATTTATTATAGCAGCAACAGGGAATGAATACCAGTATCCACTACATGCCACCAGACTATATTCTGGGTCCTGGAGCTAAGTAGTTGGACACATGTATGTAAGCAAGTGTGTGTTTACACACTCATACCCCACACACCCACACTCTGCTTTTTCATAGCTTCAACTCCAGAACAATAAATAGATTAATAAATATGTATGAAATTAATAAATATATTATAAAAAATTAAAACAAAGTAAGGAAGCTAGAGGGTAGGGGGGGTTATTATTTTGTATAGTGGTGGTTAAAGGTGGTCTTTATAATGAGATGGGATTTGAACAGAAACCCACATTAAATGAGGACCTTCCTCATGTGGATATATAGGCAGAGGAGAAACTGTGGGTGAGGCAGCTCCTTTCCAGGCACCATTCCCAAGGAAGAATATAACTATGAGCCTTCTGCAACCAAAACTTCCAGCAGCTAAGGGAATAAATAACTCAGTCCTGAAGGGGAATCTGATTAGTGCATTGCGTCAACCACCACAGAAGACTATTACAACAGTCTGGTCAAGAGATGATGGTAACAAGTGCTTGGATGGTTCCCAGGGAGATGGTGAAAAGCAATCAGATTCAGAATATATTGTTAACATCGAGCTCATGGAATGATCTTTCACATGGATTTGATGAAATGGTTGTGATAGGAATAGAGGTATCAAGGATGACTCCAGGCAGCTAAAATGGGGTTGTCATTTACTGACACAGGAAAGACTGGAAGATGGGTAAGTTTTGGGGAGAAGAATCAAGAGATAAGAGATATATATTAAATTTGAAATGCTTTAGTATCTTCTAGTGGGGGTATGTCGAGTTCAGAAGGGAGATCAGAGCTGGAGAGGTAACTTTGGGAGAAAGCCATAGAAATGACTTAAATCTCACTAGGGAGTGGATGTAGGCAAAGAAGAGAGCCAAGATGGAGTCCTGTGGCACTTCATTAATTAAAGATGGCAAGAGGAGAGAAAGCTCATGTAAAAGTTCAGGCCCAGGCTCATGGTTTGTGTCCATTAGAGGTGAGCTAGCCATGGAGGCTTTACAGAGGGCAGAAAGACTCAGGGTAGAAAGCACTACTTGTGCTGAGAGGATACTTACAGGGAGGGGCCCCACTCTTCCCAATTTTCTAACCTATCCAGATTCATCCATGTCCCTCTCCGGCCCTTTTTCCTCTGCTGTAAACTAAGGGCTTCTTTTATTTCTAATGCTCTATCAACTATGATTTAGACATTAAATAGTTAGAAAACAGGTGTCACCACAAACATGTGGATTTAAAATATTTTTAATTTTACTTTTTACTGTGGTAAAGTATACATAAAACAAGATTTTTATTTTAACAATTTTAAACATACAGTTTGGTGACATTAACTCACTCACATTTCTGTGCCCCTATCACCACTGTTCATCTCCATGACTTTTTTATCATCCCATTCTTCATGCACATTAGACAATAACTTCCCATTTCCTCCTTCCTCCCGCCCCTGATAACCAGTTTTACGATGTGTCTCTGTGTGAATTTTATCATTCTAGATACCAGTGAAATTGCACAGTTTTTTTCTTTTTGTGTTCTTCTTGTTTCACTAACCATAATATCTTCGAGGTTCATCCATGTTGACGCATGTGTCAAATTTTCATTCCGTTTAAGGCTAAATAATATTAGTCATGTGGATTTGAAATCACAAGACCTATGTCCAAATTCCAACCCTTCTACTGATGAGATCATATGACCTTGGGTGTGCCCTCTGCTTCTCATTTCCTCATCCTTAAATAGTGAAAACTGTACCTACCTCACAGGCATGTTGGATGAAGAACTTCATATAATGGATGTGAAACCTCTTCAAAAAGATTATGATGAGATGGCTAATCTTAGCTATAAGAGGCCACTAGGTTGGCTGCCAGGCATTGATTCTTTTCTCTTGGCCACTCTCATGACATCTTTCTAAGTAATTCCTCAGCTCAGCTGAATAGTTGATCCTATTCACATATCATGGCACTCAAATAAATGGACTTGGTTGTTTTCTGTTCAGCTTCTCTGTGTGTCACTTCAGCCTAGCCTAGGATAAGAAGCCTCTGTCTGTGACTCAGACACTTTAGACTTGGGTGCCTCCTTTTGCATGCCAGGGAAAATACAGCCCCTAAGGGCTGGAGAGAACCTCTTTGTCCTTGGGTTTTTGCTGCATTCTAAAGCAACATCAGGCTCCCTGTTTCTAGGCCTGACTACATGAGGTCATTCTCTCTTGGAAAGACTGGGGGGATAGATTAATGAGAAATGACACAGGAAACATGGCCTTGGAATCTGGGGGTCTGAGAACAAGGCTGGATCTCCTGTAAGTTGTTTACCCTCCTCTGTGTAATTAGGGGTGGCCCTTGATCACCTTCAAGGTCATTTCTGTCACTGGTCTTCTATGAATTATTATTTATGAATTATCCCCCACTTTTGTCAGTGACTCTTGATTTCCCCTTCTCCTTAACTTTTCATGTATTTAACTTGTTCCCTAGAGACACTCACTTCAAGTTCAGACTTAAATTTGATCCTTACCCTTGTCTCTGAACCTTTTACTTCCTCTGTCTTCACTTTTGATTCCTTTCTGATCAAATTTTCTGCTGGCTTCAGAGGTTGACTTTAGAAACATCTGCTTCCCTGATGCATGCTGAATGATTAATAGCAGATTATGGCTTTTATTCTCATCTCACTTGCTTTTAAGACAAGAATAGCCTTCTATACTCAAAAGAATGATCATCTCACAGTAGAGTCTAGATTCAGGATGGGAGATAGGCTCAAAAGGATGAAGGCCAGGTTATGCAGATTTTCAAAGAGAAAGTAAGGAGTTTTGACTTCAGATTGTAGCAACAGGAAAACACTGATAGCTTTTAAGCTGTTCTGAGTTGTGTCTTCCAGAAATCATTCAGACAGTTTTTAGAAGACCCAATTAAAGTAGCCAGAAAGCAGAGGCAGGCAGGAGAGTAAATCTGGGATCTTGGAGAAATCAAGAGGATCCTAGGGATGAAAAAAAGAGATTAATCTGAGAGGGCTTAAAAGAATCAACTGCACTTGGGTTTCAGTGAATCTGGGCATGCTAGCAGGAGTTGAAAATGACACTGACATTTGCAGCTTGAAAGGTAGATACATGGTTTTGCCTGTACCAAATACATGAAATACATGCTCTGTCATTCTCCCTCATCTCACTATGCTGCAGCTCTGCTCAAATTTGCTCCTGCCTCAGGGATCTTGCACTGGTGCATTTCTGCGCACAATTTTAGCTTGAATGTCACCTCTTTCAAGAGACTTCTTGGATCACTAAGTCTAAAATAATCTCTCTGCCCTACTCCTTTGCTACCTCAGCTCTTTATTCACAGAAATGATCTCTAGTTGAAATGAGCTCATATATCTATTTGCTTACTCCTGCTAGAATTTAAATTCTACTTAGATAGGAATCTTGTCTATCTTTTTCATGACTCTATCTTTAGCACATAGAACAGCAGGTGCTCAGTAATTATAAGTTCAATGAAAAGGGAGAAAGAGAAGGGAGGAAAGAAAGGAGAGAGGGAGTGGGGATGGAGGAAATGAAGGAAAGAAAAGAAGGAAGGGAGGAAGGAAGAGATAGAGAGAAAGGAAAGATGGGAGGAAAGATGAAAGGAATGAAGAGAGGAAAGAAGAAAGAAAGGAAAAATGGAATAGAGGAAGGGAGAAAGGAAGGGACAAAAGAAAGAGGGAATAAAGGAGAATGACTGGAGCCAGATGTGATAGATTATTTCTAAAGATTACTGCACCATGATCTTCCACCTTTTCCATGAGACTTGCTGCTCCTTTCATCAGATTGAGTCTTTGTCTTAGTCATTTTTCTGTCTCTGGGACAGAATACCCAACAGCTGCAACTTAAAGGGGAGGTTTACTTTGGCTCACAGTTTCAGTGAGTTCAGTCCATGGTTGGATGGCTTCAGGCAGAAATGGCGATTATGGGAGGCCAGATACAAGAAAGCCACTTATATCATAGTGGCCAATAGCTTAGTTACTTTTTTTTGTTGCTGGGACAAAATAGCCAACACCCACAAGTTAAAGAAGGAAAGTTTTATTTCAGCTCATAGTTTGTAGAAGTTTTAGTCCATAGTTGGCTGGCTCCAGGGCAGGGTGGGATGGCAGTGGGGCATCACAGAGGAGAAACAGTTCATGGCATGGCAGGCAAAAGGCAGCAAGTAACAAGCCTTCCTTTTCCTTTTATCCCATCTAGACTGTAAAACTTTTAGGTTGTATCACCCACACCTAGGGAGGGGCTTCTATTATCCACATCCGGAACTATGCTAAACCAATTTAGTTATCACACACCTTTAACCTCAGTACCACAAACTCTAACCAGGCATCACACACCGTTATCTAGCCATCTCTGAAAATCCTCACTTATGAGGGCATAAAGCTTTGGGGGGACATTCAGATACCAGCCATACAACCAAGAAGCAGACAGAGAGAAAGGAGGAACCAGAGACAAGAATACACCCTTCCAGGTCATGTCTCCATTGACTTACCTCTTCTGACCAGGCCCCATTTCCAAATAGCACAGTCAGTTATGAACTCATTGATAAGCTAATCCACTGGAGTATCATGCCCCTATGATCCAATCACCTTCAAAAGCCTCACCTATGAACACAAGACTTTTGGGGACATTTTAGATCCAAACAATAACAGTCTGTTTTCACACTTGTTCAATGCTTCTTTTTGGAATAGTATCTTGAGAACATGATGCTATGAGAAAGCCTAAGCCACAGGGAGAGAGTGCATAGAGGGAAACTGAGCACTTCAGTCAACAACCCCACCTGAGCCTGGGTCCCTGCAGATCTGCCAGATGTGGAATTCCAAAGAAAAGCCAACCAGCTAAGCCTGAGTCACAAGAAATGATAGCCACCAAGTTTCTCTCTTCTCTTTAGGGGCTGAATTTAAAGAACTAGTAGACATCCATATGGAGTTGTACAACAGGAATTGACTATTGTTTTTAGATTCGACATATAAGTGAGATCATACAAGTTCCCTCCTCCTCTGGTGGCAGGCTTATTTCATTTAACGTACTTTCTTCCAGGTTCATCTGTATTATTGTAAATGGCAGGATCTCCTTTTAAAGGCTGAATTTCATATACATATATATATATATATATATGACATGTCTCTCTGAACATAATACATACGTATAGAGAAATTGTGTGTATAGGATATATATTTTTTCTTTATTCATTTATCAATCAGTGGATATTTAGGTCATTTCCATGTCTTGACTATTGAGAATAATGCTGCTATAAACATGGGAATGTATGTGTCTATGAGAAGAAAAATGTCTCTTTATCTCTATAAGCAGAAAGATTTTCAGTTATATGTTAGCTTTGTTTTAAAAATTTGTGTGAATCTCTGTAGTGCTTTACAAAATGGCTACACCAGTTTGCATTCCCACCAGCAGTTTATAGAGGTTCCTTCTTCTCCACATCCTTGCTAACACTTGTTATCGCTTCTTTTTTTTTTTATAATATTATTCCTAACAGGTATGAGGTGATATTTCACTGTGATTTTGATTTGCATTTCCCTGTGGATTAGTAATGTTGGGCACCTTTTCATATATAGTTGGTCATCTTCATATCTTCTTTGGAAAAATGACTATTCAGATATTTTGCCCATCTTTTAGTCAGATAATTTTTTTCTATCTATTGAGTTGTGAATTTCTTATCTATTTTGGATAGTAATCCCTTATCAGACATATAATTTGTAAATATTTTTTCCCAATTTGTAGATTGGCTTTCATTTTGCTGTGCAGAAGCTTTTTTAGTGTAGTCTTGTTTATTTTTGCTTTTGCTACCTAGCCTAAGCATTTGGTTTGATATCTAGAAACATCATTGCAAGACCAATATCAATAATCTTTCCCTCTAGTTTTACATTTCTAGATCTTATGTTTGGGCCTTTAATCCATTCTGCATGTGTGTGTGGTGTAAGATAAGGGTCTTTTGCACCTGGATGTTAAGTTTTCTTAGCATCATTTATTAAAGAGACTACGCTTTACCCATTGTGCCTTCTTGGTGACATTTAAAATGAGTTGACTGAGCTGAGCATGGTGGCCCATGACTATAATTCCAGAACTATGGGAGGCTGAGGTAGGAGGATTGCAAGTTTGAGTCCTACCTGAGCAACTTACTGATTTAGAGAGACCCTATTTCAAAATTTTTTTTTTAAAAAGGGCTGGGATTTACCTCAGTGTGAAGGCCGTGGGTTCAGTCCCTAGTATCACAATATAAATAAACAAATAAGTAAATAAAATTCATTGACTGTGTAGGCTTAAATTTATTTCTCTACTCTGTTCCATTCATGTATGTGTCTGTTTTTACGCCAGTACCATACTATTTTGTTTACTATAGCTTTATGATATAATTCTAAAACAGGCAGTGTGATTGCTCCAATTTAATTCTGAAGTTGTTTTGGCTATTGAGAATATTTTGTGACTCCTTAGAAATTTTTAAATTTTTTTCTATTTCTATGAAAAATGTCATTGGGATTTTGATAGACTGTGTTATATCTATATGTTGCTTTGAGTAGTATGGGTTAAGAATAGTTATAGAAATCTATATACATGAAGTATTTTCCCATTTATTTGTGTTTACTTTCTTTCATCAATATTTTATATTTTTCCATTACAGATCTTTCATTTCTTTGGTTAAATTTATTCTTAAGCACTTTATTATTCTAGATTGTAACATGTATGACATTATTTTCTTGATTTCTTTTTCAGACAGATATTATTAGTGTAAAAATATAACTGATTTTTGTATTTTTATTTCATATTTGAGATATTTTAATGAATTATTTGCTATTTCTAATATGTGTGTATGTGTTGTGTGTGTGTATGTATTTGTGGTCTTTAGGATTTTCTACATATAGGATCGTATTCAAATAGGGACAATTTTACTTCTTTTCTGTTTTGGATGCATTTTTTGTTTCTCTGCATTTTAAAAATTTATTTTTGCTGTGATATTTTATTTTCTCACTTCTGTTAACTTTGTGTTTACTTTGTTCTTTTTCTAGTGAAGTATAAAGTTAAACTGTTTACTTGAGATCTTTTTCTTTTTTAATGAAAGAGTTTATGGCTGTAAGCTTCACTCGTTTTTGCTTCTGCTTCATTCAACAAGTTTTGGCAAATTTTATCTTCATTTGTTTCAAGATGTTTTTAAAATTCTCTTTAGAGTACTTCTATGACCCTTTTGTTGTTCAAGGGTATTGTTTAATATCCACATATTGTTGAATTTCCTCACTTTTTTGCTCTTTGATTTGTTACTTTGATTTCTAGTTTCATCCCATTGTTGTTTGAAAAGATACTTGGTGTGATTTGGGCGGGGCGGGGATCGAACTCAGATCCTTCCGCTTGCGCAGCAGGCGGTGAAACCACTGATTTTGATCTTAAATTCATTAAGACTTTTTTTGTGTGTGTCCTAACATAGGACCTATTCTTGAGAATGTTCCATGTGTTTTAAGAAGAATGTGTATTCTTCTGCTAGTGAGTGAAAAGTTTTGACATTACCACAGATTTTACAGATTTAAAAGGATATAGAAAGCATATTACAAAAATCTTTTTTGAAATAAATTTGACAACTTCTGTGAAGTACCTTGGAAGACAAATTAATGAAACTGACTCTGGAAGAACTATAACATTTGAATAGCACCTATTAAAGAAAGTATATTCCTAGCTTGAAAATCTACCTATATGACAACAACAGGCTCATATACATTTTAACTGATGAATTATATCAAAGATTTAAAGCAGAAAAAAGAAGGAACAGTTCTCCCCTCATTTTAGGAAATCAACATTGCACTAATACTAAAACTGGATAAAGGTAATAGAAGAGAAAACTATGAACACAAATAAAAATTTGTATAACAAAACAAACTATTAGAAGTCAGATCTGGCAGTATGTAGAAAGTGGTTTTATTATAGGGATGGCAGTGTTGGTTCAGCATTGGAAGATCCACCCCCATAACTACCCCTTACCAATCTTATGCTATTAATTTTTATTGCCAGACTATTTTGGTTTGGGCCTTGTTTCAAAGTTTAATGGACAGATGAAGAGTAGGGATATCTGCCCTTGTTCCTCACCTTAGGGAGAAAGCATTGTATCTTTTCCATTCATATAAGGTGTTTCTGCTGGAAGTACGGAGTGCATGTCTTTTATCTGTTGAGAAGGTTCTGTTCTACTTCTAGTCTCCTGATAGCTTTTACCATGAACAGCTGTAGAATTTAGTCCAATACTTTTTCTGCAACTACTGATAAGATCATACGGCTTTTTCCTTTCCTTTGTTAAAAAGTGAGGTTTTAAGGTCTTCTATTTCATTGTATTGCTGTAAATACCTCCTTTAAAATCTGTCAATATTTACCCTATATACTCAGGTACTCTGATGTTCATTGCATATATATTTACAACTATTACATCATTAGTGAGTGACCCTTTTACCATTATGTAATGACCTTGTCTCTAGAGAGTTTTTTACTTAAAGTGTACTTTGTCTGTTATAAATATAGCCAATCTTATTTTCTTTTGTTTGCCATGCACATAAGATATCTCTTTCTTTCTCTTCACTATCAGCCTATGTATACTTTTAAATCAAAGTAGATCTCTTTTAAATAGCATACAGCTGGATCATTTTTTAAAAAATAATTCATTTAACCATTCTGTATCTTTTATGGAAGTTTAGTATGTTTACATTTAAAATAATTTTTCATAAAGGATTCATCATTTCCATATTGTTAATGTTTTCTGTTTTCTTGTGATTCTTTTGTCTTTCTCTTCTTTTGTGTAGCTTCTATATAAGTTTTCTTTTTAGCTACTAAAGAGCTTACATCAAATATATATTACAGTAAGGACAGTCTATTTTAAGCTGATGATAATTTGTCTTCCCTTACATTCAAGAATCCTCTGGTTTTTCACCTCTTACCTCCACCATATATGATTGATGTCAGAATTTACAATTATTTGCTATGTAGCTATTAACATAATTTATCTCTAACTATTTTTAATATTTTTGTCTTTTATGTCATGTAGTAGGACTATAGTTGATTTACTTGCCAATGTAACCTTGTTTTTTATAGTTATAAAATATTTTTTGTTTAGATATTTACTTTTAGCAACAAATTTTTTACTTTTCATGCTGTCATGTTGCTCTTTAATGTCCTTTCACTTCTCCAGAAGATTCCCTGTTAACATTTTTTGTAAGGCAGGCCTAATGGTAGTAAACTCCCTCAGCTTTTGTTTGTTTTAAAAAGTCTTTATTTCTCCTTCATTTTGTGAAGGACAGAATTATTGGATATTGTATTTTAGTTGACTATTTGCTTTTCTTTTGGAACTTTGAATATAACCCATTCCCTTCTGGCTGCAAAATTTCTGATGAAAAAATTTGATAGTTTTATAAGGATTCTCTTGTATATGATGTCAATTTTCCTTGCTTCTTTCAAAATTTTCTTTTTGTTTTTTCACTTTAGAAAATTTGATTAAATATGTCTCTTTGGAGTCATTTTATTTGGTGTTCTTTTGGCTTTCTGGATCTGGATTTATATTCCCTGACCCAGACTTGAAAAAATTTTAGCCATACTTTATTTGAATAATCTTTCTGTCCATGTCTTTTTCTGTTCCACTTCTGAGACTCCAATAATAGGTATATTTCCCTCACAGTATCCCATAAGTCCCTAAAGCTATCTTCACTTGTGTGTTGTTGTAGTTCCTCAGATCAGATAAACTTACAATGACCTGTCTTTGAGTTTGCTGTTTCTTTCTTCTACTTGATCTAGCCTGTCATTGAATCTTTCTATTGATATTTTTCTGTTATTGTATTTTTAGTACTGTGATTTGTCTTGTATTTTTTAGTATTTTCTACTTCTTTGTTGAAATTTTTATTTTGTTTATTACTTTTCTAACCTCATTGAGCACTTTGCTACTATTAGTTTGCATTTTCCTTTGGGTAAATCACATATCTCCATGTCATTAAGGTTGACTTCTGGAGATTTATCTTGTCCTTTTATTTGATACATATTTTAGTATTTCTTCACTTTCCTTGATTTTCTGTTGGTTTCTGTGGATCAAATAAGATAACTGCTTCTCTCAGTCCTGTCAAATTGGCCTCATCTAGGAGACAGGCTTCATTAGTTAACTTAGCTAGAGGTTCTAAACACTCTGTGCTTGTCCAAACCTATTTACCACTCAACAGGCTTTAGGACATTAGAGTATGTCACGTCCTATCAGTGTTCCAAGAAGCTAGTTCTTCGAGGTAGGCTGGACAAGTCAAGGTGTTGGATGTGTACTCCAGTTGTTTCTAGCCTCAGAGAGAAGAGCTTATCTCCACTCAGAGAGTGAAGCCTATCTCTCACTCTATACTAAGTAGGGGAGGGGATAGTAAGTGCTTCTGCTCTTATTCAAACTACACACATTAAACCTGGGGGTATAGCTACTAGAAGTATACTTATTGAAAAGCCACCTCTTTGTTTGCTGAGGTCTAGTGTCACTCAGGAATGTAGAGTCCCATCAACTCCCAGAGCTAAGTGATTACAGACCCATTCCCTTAAATGGGACTCATAAAAATTGGTGTGTTTGATGCATGTGCAAACTCTTACCAAGGAGAATCAGCAGAACTGTATTTATTTCTGAAGTGATCAGGGAAAGAAGGTGCAAAAAGTTCCATACTCCTGTTCACAGCCTCAGGAGTCTACTGTTTATCACCTTCCAGATGATGGGTAGTTGGGAGCCCAACCCTTAAGCAGCAGCTGGAAAAAATTTTTTTAAAATGTGCCTTTACAAGAGAGAAACTTGAAGCTGAGCATTTAGCCCACTTTCTCTGTAATGAGTGCAGTGTAGGTACTGAAAGTGCTAGCACGCCCATTTGAAACCACCTCTTTGTTCTCTGTCATCTAAGGAAAACCATGAATGCAGAGCCCTGTCAACTCCCAGAGCAATGCAATTAAGGAGGCAGTCCCTTGGGTGGGAGCTGTAAAACTTGAGGTGCTATATATGTTCCAAACACTTCACTTCCCAAGGAGAAGTTTGGAAGAGAGAATTCCTTCCTAATTGTAAAGTACAGTGCTTAGGGTGAGGTTGATGCTTAGTGTGTTCAGTGTTTCCTATTTTTATGTAGTTATTTTCTCAGTTACCTGGTGAGAAGGGGCCCCTCACCTATTTCTTGGCTTCTCTCAGAGGGAATTGATCTGTGTATAGATGGTTATTTGGTGCATATATGGGAGGTGGGAAAGTCAGGAGTCTCCTATTCTGCCATCTTACTGAAGTCACTCCCATCCATTGTCACTTGAGAAATACTCAGGAACCTGCCTGCCCAAACTCTCTGCCCCACTACATTCTGTTCTCCTGGCACCACTTTTCTGCCTTACTGTTACTTATTTGTCTAAAATAAGACAATAAATGTAGAAGCATCAATTCCAGGCTAGCATGCATCTATTAATTAACATGCATCTAATGCTTTTCACTTTACAAAGTAATTTTCTCATCATTATACCATTTAATCTTCATAGTAACTCCATGGCATAGGTTCTTTTCTTAAATCAGAAAATAGAAGATCAAACTAGAATTCACTTAGCAATCAGAAGACACATAAAGGAAAGACACAGCAAACTAAATTCCTGGGTCAGCATGCTTTCAGCACCACTATGCTCATTGCAATAGAAAAGCCTATGAGCTTCTTGAAAAATGTTTAAATAATAAAGAGAATAACTTTTGTCTTGAGCCATTCATTGTCTGTCACAGGAGACATGAGATATCATCTTTGGGCAAGGTCTTTACCCATTTTGTAAGTAAAACTTCCGTGCTAGTTTTCTCTCCCTCCTAGTGTTAGTCCTGGCTCCTTGGAAAGGAAAGGAAGGGAAAGGAAATGCTTTCGCACTTTATAGACAACCTTGGCTTCAACCACATCATTTGCTCCATTTATTTTTCCTATGAAATATGAAAAAGCAGATGTAAAGGCTTCTCTGTTTCTCTTTAAAGGAAGAAGATAGTGGTTGTTTTGCACATTTTAATTTAGCATATTTAAAAGGATTGAGACTTGATTTTTTAATGGAAAGTTTTATTTTGGATTAAAAATTAATGTGGCATAAGCTAAGAATACATTTTTGAATATCAGGAGGCAAGAGAGAAACTCTGGAAATCTCTTTGTAAGTCTCCAGCAACTCCCTTGATCTCCCTGAGACCACCCAGTCCTTGCCTGAGACCCTAGCCTACTCTGACATCACAGGTACATGGGCCACAATGATAAGACTTGATGCAGTGTGACTGTGGATAGTGTGATGGGTACCTTCTAGCCAGGCCTCTCATCTCTGCAATTCTTTTATCACCAAATGAATGACCACACCTGCCTCTCCATTTCACCTGCTGGTCTCTCACTATCATTTCTTGACTGCTGTCAGCTTTTTACTGTTAACTTTCCCTGCCTTTCCACTGTGCTTTTGGGTCCCTGCTCCTTGGTGAGCAATTCTACTACTGATCTTCCTCATTTGATAAGATCTGGATGCACTACCCAGTGAAGGCTACTAATTCTCCCACTTTCTTTATACCATAGGGCTAGGAAAGGCATTCCCAATATACTAGATCTCTTCTTATTTTTCCATACATTACATTTTCACAAGGTTAAACTCAGTATTTATGTATTTATTTTTTGGTACCGGGGATTGAACCTGGGTCCTTGTGCTTGTGAGCCTGGCAGCAGAACCACCAAGCTAAATCCCTGGCCTTCAGTATTTATTTTTAATTTCATTCTATTTGAATATATAATCCACTATCTCTTTTGCGTCACTGTCATCTACTAGCCTCCTATCCACTGTCATTCATTTATTGTAGATTTTGGTACCTGGTTCATCATCTTTCTCTCCATCTAAACTCTTGCCATCCTGTAGGAGATTGCAGTGACAAGAACTAAACCATTCAACAACCTAGTTTCATAATTCTGCAACTCTTTATTTCTAGAGACAATCACCTTGCCTCAATTTCAGTCACGTACTCAAAGACCACCTCCTAAAAATGTTAGCCTCTGCTGTGGTCTTAATGTGTCCCTCAAAAAACATGTAATGGGAACTTAACCCCTAATACAACAATATTGCAAGTTTGGGCCTTATTAGAGGTTATTCAGCCATGAAGGCTCTGTGCTTATAAATTGATGAATGGTATTAATTAATGGGTTCATTATTCTGGAAGGTGGTTCATTATAAAAGGATGAATTCAGTCCCCCCCCCCCCCGCCGCCATTTGCTCTTCTGCCATTGGATGATGCAGATATAGCCAGATTTTGATCTTGGACTTCTCTTAGCCTCCAGAACCCTGCATCAGTTAATTTCTAGTTTTTAAAAAATTTATTTATTTATTTTTTGGTGCCGGGGATGGAACTCGGGTCCTTGTGCTTGCACAACAGGCAGTGAAAACACTGAGCTAAATCCCAGGCCCTAATTTCTGTTTATTATAAGTTACCCAATCTATAGTATTCTATTATAGTAGCACAAAAAGAATAAAGACATCTTCTGAAGCCATTCTAGTTTCCTCATGCCCCTGCTTCCTCTAGGCTCTTGGTTTCTCCATTTTCTACCTCTCAGTTGTTTTTCTCCCAGCCTTTTCCTCTTTGACTCTGATTGATCATCCTTTCCTTCTCAGCAACTCTCTGAAGCTTTACCACTCCCATTGAATCCTATACACAGCTTCTTTTTAAATTTATTTTTTATTTTAGTTTCTTGAGACAGGGTCTCCCTATGTAGTTCAGGCTGTCCTTGACTCTGTACAGTTAACTCACTGTAGCCTCAGACTCATGGCAAGCCTCCTGCCTCATCCTTCTGAGTGCTGAGATTACTGGTGTGTGCCACTATGCCTGGCCGTATGCAGCTTCTTATACCCTACAACCCTAAGAGAAGATCATGTCTCTCACCTTCACTGAGAAAATCGATCCATCTGGAATAATCTTTCTCACTTTTCAGTAGTTTACTACTCATTGCCTCCTCTTTCCTGAGTCTCAGTGTATGTATTTCCTCAATGTCACTTTCTCCTCCCACACCTCTTCCCACACCCACACTTTTGCTACCAGTTATCACCTATCTTTTCTCTCATAAAATCTCTCTCTCAAATATAAAAATAGTTGTTTTTCCCATCCTTGAAAAAAAATCTCCAAAAATCCTCTGCTGTAACCTAGGTTCACCTCTAACTTGGTAGACTCTCACCCAAGTCTCTCAAGAGTTGCCTGCATTCATTATCTCTTCTCACCTCCCATTCACTCCTCTTCCTCCAGTTTGGCTTCTTGCCCCAATTGTGCTACCAAAACATTTGTCACTAAAGTCAATAATTGCTACCTAATTGCCAATTCCAATAATTGTTTCAGTTCTTATCTAACTGAAACTCTTTCCAACACTTGACATTGTTATCACTCTTTTCCTTCTAGAAACTCTGGATTTCCTTGACGTCTAGGACATCAGTCCCTCTGATTCTTGTAGCATCTCACAATTCTCATTTTACACTTCTCTTTCTCTTACAAATTGGAAGTCTCCGGAGTTACCCATTCTTTCTCTCTTTCCCTAGATGAGCTCTTATTCAACTCTGCCCCTCATCCTGCCCCTGGATTGTTGCAATGGCCTTTACACAGGTCTCTTTGCTTCCATTCCTGCTTGCTTCTAGTTTATTCTTATGACATAATCATCCCAATCAAATGAAATAGAAGTCTGTCACTTAAATCATTTAAATAATTCCTTGGTTTTTATAGAAACATATTAAGGCTCTTCACATACAAGGGCTTCCATGGTCTAACATCTGCAGATGAATTCAGCCTCATTGATCAGTCTTCCTTGCCTGACCTCTCTGGTTCAGCAACAATGAACTGCACAGAATTCACACCTTCTACCACTCTAGCCAGGTAGCACTTGTGCCCTAGTCCACACATTTCCCTTGCCTGGTATTCTCACAATTTTCCTCTTATCCTTTACTTCACTGAATCCCACTCATTCTTTAAGGGTCAGCTCAGAAGCCCTCCCTCACCCCCTACCCTGCTACTTACAGAGTCCACATTCTGTAACATCCTGTGCATTTCTCTAATTCATATATGCTGTCTTCTCTGTTTATTTCTGAATTATATTGCAAGTCTGAGATTTCATTCAATGTTCTATCCTTATTGCCTAGTCCAATGCCAGGTTTCTATAAGGTATTTGGGTAAAGTGTTGGATTTGGAGGAATGAAGCAAGAGCTCAAATCCTTTTTCTTACACATATTATTCTTATGATATATAAATATAAGCCAATTTATCTGTTTGAGCCATACTTTCTTAAATATAGTTATTCTATGTACTTTTCAAGAAAAAACTGAAGATTGAATGAGAAAATATATTAATGTTCCCTGTAAATAAAGTATTATGAAAATATTATATTATGTAGTATATGTAGAAAGACATAGATAAGAAACATGAAACAACATTATGGATCCTGTACAAGTGTTAACAGAAGTCCATATTTATTCAAAAATCTGCATGAGGATTTTTATATTGGCATGTGTTATGGTCCCTCCAAAATTCATGTTGAAACTTAATCCCCAATGCAATAGTAATAAGATGTGAGGTCTTTGGGGAAGTCATTAAGTTATGAGAGGTCTACCCTCATGAATAGGATTAGTGCCTTTATAAAAGAGGCTTCAGAGAACTGCCTGGTCCTTTCTGCTTTACTGCCTTTCTATACAAGGCTATCCAGATGACACCACCTATAGGAAATGGGCTCTCTCCAGAACCTAAATCTGCCAGTGCCTTGATCTTGGAATTCCCAGCCTCTAAAATTGGGGGAAATAAATTTTTTTGTTTAAAAATTTCCCCATCTGAAATATTTTGATATAGCAGCATGAACAGACCGAGGCAGTGTGACAGCCTGCAATGTAGAGTGAAAAGACTATCTCTTTGCTTAAAAACCTAGCCAGTATGCCTAGAGGCTCTATAATTGGACTTGTGAAAATAATTAGCTAACATTACCTAACACCTGTGACAATAAGACTAATTTAGCTTCAATGTTAGTAGGACATGTATCTCCAGGAATCTTACAGAATGTACAGCTTTTTTTTTTTTTTAAATTTGTGCCTACTCTGTTCTTCCCAAGTCTTCCACCTGGTATATTTTACATACTCAATTGTGAAAATCAGGCCATGAAGAAAGGACAATTCAGATGAGATTTTACAAATTAACCTGATTTACCATAAGTGCATACACGTTATTTATCTAATTATTTATTTATTGCTGGACCAGAGTAAGAAAAATAGTTACATTCTACAACAATAGCTCCCAATTCAGATAAATATGAATTAGAAATACATGATCAATCATTGGGAGTGATCTATTTTGATGACTCAAATCCTTATAGTAAATTGAAGCTAGAAAACTCCTCACTCCACATTATGCAACAGAACACTTCAAGAAATAACAAGGATTAGGTTAAGAGGAGCATCACCATTTGTCCTTTGTGGAACAGTGGAACATTGCAGATGCTCCCAGAACAGGTGAAGGTCTATGGAATGGAAAGGCAAAACCTTGAATTAGGAGATGGAAATATGGTTCTGCCACCTACTGATTAGGTATTTGGTGGGTGAGTTCCTTATTCTTGGCCTCAATTTCCTCACTTGTCAGATAGTTGGAGTTGTTGTATACACACAGGCACAAACACACACAAAGAAAAGCACATATATGCCTGGCCTATATTCAATAAATAGCAGATATTATTATAATTAAGTTTATTTGAGGAAAAAGCAAAATGCATGGAAATAAGGGAAGGTTGTACAGATATTCTGAGATCCAATAAATGCAGCTCCTGAATTTCAGATTGCAAGTTTAGGTTTTGTGAGACAATGGGAACCTTTGAAAGTTTTTGAGTAGGAGCATGATGCATTTACAGATGTGCTCTTTGACACTTGATCTGGAGACGGTGTATGAAATGAGCTTGAAGAAGGGTATCAGAAGGCATAAGAACTAGATGGGGACAGAGGAGGTGAACCTTCTGGGCCACCATACCACTGCCCCCAGCACAGAGGAGGTGACCCACACGGGTGCCAGCAGCACACTCCCTCCCCCACCCCACATTGAAATGAGAAGACACATAAACAAGTCTCAAAACCAGGCTTCCAGATCACCTAAAGCAACCCCAAAGGGAAATGAGATGAAACAATCTGATACTCAACCACCTGGATTCCCTGAACTGACAACAAAAGATCTGGAAAAAATGAAATTAGAAATAATTTCTCAGCAGAGATTGTGCCCATAGTGCAAGACATGATAAAATTAATAAATCTAGAGAGGACACAGATTAAAAAATAGAGGAGCTGTTTCCAACATAGGAAACAAATGGAATCCATAAAACAGATGCAAACAGATTTCCAGGAGATTAAAAACTCCATTGATTCCATTTTTTCCTTTTCTCATAAACAAAGTCTTTCTAAATGGGGAGGGGTGGAGGGGGTGAAGGGAGGACAGAGAATGGGGAAAAAATAAGAACCAAGATACATCATATAAGTATAAGGTATAAGGTATAAGTACCAAATGAAAAATGAAAATGTATTGTGTACCTAAAATGTGCCAGTGAAAGAATTTAAGGGAAAAAAAGCTCCACTGAAATTTTATGCAGCAGATTGAGCCAATGTGAGGGCAGAATTTCAAATATAGAAGATAAGATGGCAAATAGTGACCAGGAAAAGAAAAATTTCCTTAAAATAGTAAGGGGCCATGAGAAATAAATTCATCAGCTGTTAGATGATGCAAAGAAGAATAACATAAGACTGATTGGAGTCAATGAAGAAACAGGAGAGAGTGTAGATGACAAAAAAAACAGTTCACAGAAGTGATGGCAGAAAACTTCCCAAGCAGGGGAAAAGAACTTGACATACAGATAAGTGAGGCATATAGAACTCCAACTAGCCTTGATCAAAAAAAATCTAAACATAGGCATATAATAGGTAAGATTCCAGAAAGCCAACAGAAGAACAAAATTCTACAAGCAGTTAGAGAAAAGAAATAAATCACATACAAAGAAAAGCCCATCAGAATCACAGCAGACTTCTCAATGCAAACCCTCAAGGCAAGAAGA
>NW_004624825.1:1438811-1469451 GCF_000247695.1 Heterocephalus glaber
TCTTCCCCAAAGAATTAAAAGAATCATACCACAGTGATATATGTGCACCCATGTTCATAGCACCACAATTTGCAATAGCTAAAACTTGGAAGCAGCCCAATTATCCATCAACTGGAAACTGGATAAAAAAAATGTGGGTTTTTAAAAATAAAATGGACCAACTGGACTGCCAATTGAGGAGGGAGAGACTTTGAGGAACCAGGAACAACAGCAATTCAAGCATGGATCAAAGCAGCGAAGAATGTACAAAAAAGATTAGCAGTGTGAATACTGACAAACTTATAAAGGACTTTTCACAGATAGAAAAGAAAATGATAGAAACCAGTGGAAAGAATAACATACTGGAAATTCAGTTGGAAAAGAGTGCCTATTTATTAAAAATAATGCAAACAAAGGAAGCCTTAATTTAAAAAGAATGTGCTGCTCTTCATGATGTGATAAAAGGGCTACAACACACCATTGAATATCAACACAATTTGAGAGGTGAAAATGAACAACTAAAAAGAAATGCCGATATGACAAGAGAAAAGCTGAAGTCTCACAAACAGGAATATAAGAATCATATTGCCAAACTTGTACATGAAATGAAAATCTAAGAGGAAGAACATAAGATAGAAATAAGCAAACTTTATCAAGATATGCAGAAAAAAGTTGAATTAAATGAAGAAAAGCACAAAGATCTAATAAAGAAAAAGGAGATGGAAATCTTAGAGTTAAATGCAAAGTTAATAACTCAAGAAAAAGAAAAGCAAAATGAAATAATCAAACTAAAGCTGGCATTTGATGTCAAACTAGCAAGAGGTCAGACTAAATCAAAACCATATCCAGATGCTATTTCCCCAAAGAGTATCTACGGAAGGAAGCTTCAACATTTTCAAGAAGAAAAAAACAAAGAGATTGCAATTCGTAATACCATTCACAATTTGGAGCAGCACCTTTCTATTGGCAAAGATTATCACCTTAAACGTAGACAGTTTTGAATATAACAGTAAATTAATTCATTATTATTTACTTTTTTTAAAAGCAATTGAAAAATTCGCTTCCATTTTCAACATAAGTATACTGCCTAAATAATAAATGAGACAGCTTAAAAAATGGAGTACTACTCAGCCATAAAAAATGAGAAATTAGAGGCATTTGTAGCTAAATGGATGCACATTGAGGCTATACTCTTAAGTGAAATAAATAGAGCACACATGTAAATACCGAATAATTTCTCTGGTGTGAGAAACTGAAAGTGTAAATAAGGACTAAAAGGTATAATAGATAATGTGAAATAGGAAGAAAAGGTCCAAAGGGGAAGGGGAAGTGGGAGGAGTTGGGGAACAGAAAGAAAGGAATGGAATTAATACAAGAAAAGAAAAAAGGGAAACAAAGTCTTTGTAAATAGGGAGGGATGGAGGGGTTGAAGGGAGGGCAGGGGAATGGGAAAAAAATAAGAACCAAGAGAGATTATGTAAAGGTGCAAATTTCCAATCATGAATGTCATTATATTGTATACCTAAAATATACCAATAAAATTAATTTTTAAAAAAAGAACTAGATGGGAAGCTATTGTTTTAGTCCAGTGAGGCCTGATGCAGTCTGACCTCGGGCAGTGTTAAATGGGTTGCAGAAAAAGGATAGAACTGGCTAGGAGGTGCTTTAAAGGCAGCTCCTGTGTTTCACACCTTTGTGACTGGAAGGTATTCTTTATTTTATGACTAGGAAGCATCAACAGGGATATGGGTTTGGGAGGGCCTATAATTGAGTGTTGAACCCAGATATTTTATATGTTGGGAAGATATTGAGGAAGAAAGATCCAAGAGGTATTTGAGTACAGTAAGTGTCTAGTACCCTGACTATAATCAACATTTTGGTATATTTCATTGGGCTATTGGTTTCTATTTCAGAAGATTCTGATTTTTAAAACTGCAACCAGGAGAAATGCAAGATTCACCAACAAAAATACTCTTTATATCTATTCAACCTGGACAAAATGCATCTCTTCTATTAAATGACTCCTTAGGAATTCCTGACCCACTGCTGGGCTCCCTAAGTTAATTACATTTATTTGCTGCTAGGGAGATGTTTGAATCCAGGCAAGATCCCATGCAAACTCTTCTATCCTTGTCTTACTAGAGTACCCGTGTTCTACTCCTCACCTGACCTAGCTGAAAACATGAGTAAATCTGGCTCCCATCCAACTGAGTTGAACAGTCTGTTCCTTCATTCTCCTT
This sequence comes from Heterocephalus glaber, assembly GCF_000247695.1. Next base: position 1,441,031 of record NW_004624825.1, read on the forward strand.
ATCAAAGAACTCACCCTGGCCATAGATGCTTAGCCTCCCCAGGGAAAGCCAGGCTGAGACCTACTGTCATATCTATCTTATCTATGTTGTACTATTCTGTTCCTCTTCAAACTCTCCTTCTGTTGTCCTGAGAGATACTGAGGTACAGCTTAATGATCTGTAATCCCCAAGTCCCCAGTGTGCCTCTGAGAAAGACTGGATTCACATTAGCAATTTTCCAGTTTTTGACAATAGTACCTTTTGCAGTTTCCTGCCTCTGTTGACCATTTCACATTTCACATCCATCCAAGCCCTACACAGGGGTGTCCTAGTGTTCTTGCTGACTCTATCAGCACTTGAGGATCTATTTTTGAGAGAGAGAGAGAGAGAGAGAGAGAGAGAGTTAGAGACATACATATAGAAAGACAGAGAGACAGACAGAGTCTACATTGAACTGAACAATCCTGGGACCCCCTCAAGATGAAAGATGCATAGAGTTTATTTTAAAATGAGATTAGAATCCAGTGGGAGAGACTGAAATGTGTACAAGTGCAAAAAGTGAGGCTGGGTAATGGTGGACATGAGGAGAACGGATAGGAAGCTAAGCATGAGTTAAATTTGCAACCTAGCAGCTATAAGACCTAAACTTTATATTGAAGATGTACTTTTAAAACCCCTTTCTCTACAAAACAGCTGATGGTAGAACCCAGGATAACTCTGCAGTCAGGCAGAGGTCCTATTTCATTGCTCTCTTTATGCCTATAAAGCATGGTGTATTCCTTTTGGCTGGAAGAGTGTCTAAGGGAACTGGTTAAAGGGGCCACTTTGTTTAAGTAGAAACACACCAAACAAACACATTTTTAAAAGTTGTTAAACTAATAACCTTAATGGCTTACAAAGAAATCAAGGGAGCACACTGCTTAAGTAATTATGTTTTTGGTATAAATCTAGAATTCAAGGGCCGGGATTTAGCTCAGTGGTTCCGAAGCCTGCCTTGCAAGTGCAAGGTCCCAAGTTCAATCCCCGGTACCAAAAAAAAAAAAAAAAAAAAAAAATCTAGAATTCAAGTAAGTATTCTGTTAATTAGTTAATTCATTAATTTTGTTTTGTACTTTGTTTTCAGACTGTTGGAGTAATGCAGCCTCTAATGGAAGACACATTTTACGTAGCATCCCTTGTGTGTAGAATGCACACAAATTCTTCATGCATGCAGTTTACATTTCCTAATGTGATCCTCATACCAGCCCTATAAACTGGGCAGGTTTTAACTAAAAAAATCTAGTCTTGCTCAAGTTTATCCCTAACCAGTGGATAATTTCTTGGTTGTCAAGGACAATCTTGTGTCTTCAGGGGCCAGAAAAAACAAACAAACAAACAAACACAGAATAACTTGGGACAGACTCATAACCTAGCAGCTAGTTTGTCCTTGAAAGGTTTTTTTGATTTCTGAACCCTTTGTATCCAACATTTGAATAAATTAGGTCAGCCTGGAATACACTTCTGTAAAAGAACATCTCTGATGCTAGAGATACTACTAGAACCCTAAGGTGCTAAGGAGAAGTTTCAGCATAATCCAAAATTCAGAAATATCTGGATTCATGCAAAAGAATGAAGACTCAAATCTACAGGTCTAGGGCTAGCAAAGAATGAGGCCAGAGGCCAGATCAGAGGATCCATGGCTATGAGACTCATAGCTATGAATCCAACACTGGTTGGATTAGTTAACCAGTGTTGGATTTGTGTCTGTGAGTCTGATATGTGCTCTTCCTTTGAAGAGGATCTTCAATCTCAGTTCTGTGTTTGGATTCTGTGGCCCATCTTACTGTACTGACCCTAAAGGATCTGGGGAATTTAAAGAAGTTTTAAGAAGTTATAACATCTCTGTATCCTCTAATGAGTCACCTATCTTTATCAATGCCCATGACCTTAGTTAAACCACAGCTGAATCTTTTACTGAAATTTGAGGTTCAGTAATGGAGTGACTATCCCCAGCAGTCCTGGTATTATATTCTAGGGGTGGCAAATCAGATCAGGTAGAAATTTCTTTTTGAGAAGAGTTTTCTTTTTCTGAGGAAAGGGTAGGGAAATGAGATATCCAATTAATCAAATTTGAGGACCCTAATTTAACACTTGTGTTGGGGTCACTGGTTCTTAAAACCATGGAATGAGATCAAGCAAGAAACTGGAACATGATGCCTATGAAGGACTAATCATGGTGCACTGATAGTATTAGATATTATTATGCCCTAGAATTCAGAAAAAGATAAATTCTGTCTTGACTCAGTTTCTTGTTTTTTGTGTATTTACAAAGATACACATTTAAGAAGAAAGAAGTAAAAGAAAAAACAGTTTGTACTTTATTGCTAGCTAGGTTTGAGACCCAGTCCAGTGCAGAAGACTTTGGCAGACTGAACTGGGGCATTTGTCCTCAAGCTTTAGAACTCACAAACTTTAGAAGAGAAATAATTCAATGTACATGTTAGCATAGGGGAAATGTAAGAATAGAAAAAAGTGACTCAGTATATACCAAGCTGGGTTAAACTGGGCAGCAACCTTGGGATCCCTTCCACTACTTAAAAGAAGTTCATTTTATCAGTCTTTTTTAAATGTTTCATAACTTTTGTGTCCTGGGTGGAGGGAATACTTTGCCTACTTCAAGGTCTTGAAGATTTTTTGCCTGTTTTCTTCTGGGAGTTTAATAGTTATCATTTTTATATTTTCTCCCATAATCTATTTCAAATTGATTTTTGTGTGTGATATGAGATAAGATTTTTTATTATAGATATTCAGTCATTCCTACACCACTGGTGAAAGACTATCCTTTCCTGACTAAATTAGCCTTGTTGAAAAGTAGTTGAGTATATATGTATATGAACTCTCTATTGTGTTCCATTGAACTGTTTGTCTTCACTAATACTATTATTCTATCTAGATCACTATAGTTTTGCAGAATGTTTGAAGTCAGGTAACTTCTCCAACTTTGTACTCCTTTTTCAAAATTTAGTTAAATATTCTAGACCATTTGCAATTCCATATACATTTTAGAGTCAGTGTGTCAATTTCTATTAAAAGTGTTGAAATTTTGATAGGGACAACATTGATCTATAGATCAATTTAAAGAGAACTGATATCTTAACAATAATGAAACTTACAGTTCATGAACATATGCACATTTCTCAATTTGTTTAGGTGTTCTTAATTTATTTTTTTTAATTTATTTTTTCTTAAGTTCTTTTATTGGTACATTTTAGGTATACAATTGGCTTACATTTATCATTGGGTGCTTGTACCTGTACATGATGTATCTTAGTTCTTATTTTTCCCCATCACCTGTGCGCCCTTCACCCCCTCCACCCTTCCCTGTTTACATAGATTTCATTTCCATGTTTTTTTCTTTTCTCATAGTTTTTCCTTTCTGTCCTTTCCTTTCCCTTTCCCCTCCCTTCACCCCTTCATCTTTGGACCTTTTTTCCTATTTCAAATTATCAATTATTCATTTTAATCATTTTGACCCTTGTTTACACTACCAGTTTCTCACACTAAAGAAACTATTCGGTATTTACACGTGTGTGTCCTATTTATTTCACTTGAGAATATGGCCTCTATATGCATCCATTTAGCTATAAATGACTCTAATTTCTCATTCTTTATGCCTGAGTAGTACTCCATTTTATAAAAAAAACCCACATCTTCTTTATCCAGTCTTCAGTTGATGGGCACTTGGGCTGCTTCCAAGCTTTAGCTATTACAAACTGTGCTGCTATGAACATGGGTGCACATATATCGTTGTGGTATGATTCTTTTAATTCTTTTGGGAAGATACCCAGCAGGAGAATAGCTGGGTCAAAAGGGACCTCTACTCCTAGTTCTTTGAGGTATCCCCATACTGATTTCCACAGTGGCTGCACCAGTCTGCATTCCCTCCAACAATGGAGAAGGGTTCGTTACTCCCCACACCCCCACCAGCATTTGTTATTGGTTGATTTCTTGATAGCAGCCATTCTTTCTGGGGTGAGGTGGAATCTTAGTGTTGTTTTCATCTGCATCTCTCAAATGACGAGTGATGTTGAACATTTTTGCATATATTTGTTTGCTGCTTTTACTTCTTTGTCTGAGAAATGTCTGTTTATTTTGGATGCCCAGTTTTGAATTGGGTCTTTGAATTTGGGAGGTCTGATTTTTTTCAATTCTTTTTATATTCTAGATAGTAGTCTTTCGTCTGAGGTACAGCTGGTAACACTTTTTTCCCATATTGTAGGTTGTCTGTTAGCTCTGTAGGTGGTTTCTTTTGCAGTGCAGAAGCTTTTTAAAACGATGAGATCCCAGTTGTTGATTCTTTGTGCTAGTTCCCGTGCTATTGAGGTTTTGTTCATGAAGTCTTTTCCTATGCCAATGTCTTCAAGAGTTCTACCTAACTTACCTTCCAGCAAGTTTAGTGTTTCTGTTTTAATATTTAGATCTGTAATCCACTTCGATCTTAATTTAATACATGGTGATAGGTATGGGTCTAGTTTTAATCTTTGGCAGGTTGAAATCCAGTTTTTCCAACTAGGTGTTCTTAATTTATCAGAGCAACATTTTATAATTTTCAGTCTACAGGTCTTACAGACATGTATTAAATGTATTCCTAAGTGTTCCATTTTAAATGTTATTATAATTGTTATTATTTCTTTGACTTTATTTTCTAATTTTTCATTGCCAATATATAAAAATAATTGCTTGTATATATTGACCTTACAACCCATGGCCTTGCTAAGTTTATTTAGTAGTTTAGAAGCTTTTTAAAATCACTTCCTTAGGATTTGCTAGGTAATTATGTTTCATTTCAGATTGTGTGTGGGTGTGTGTGTGTGTGTGTGTGTGTGTTTGGTCTTTTGTTTATTTAGTTTTTATATTGCTGGGAATTGAACCTAGGACTGTGTGCATGTTACGCAAGCATTTTACCACTGAGCTATACTCCCAGCCTGCCCATATTGATATTTTTTTTTGGTATTGGGGATGGAACTCAGGACCTTGCGCTTGCGAGGCAGGCGCAGTGCCGCTGAGCTAAATCCCCGGCCCCTTCTATTTGACTTTTTAAAGCAATGATTCTATCTGCTTGAAAAGTAGTCCAATTCTTGTTCTAGGAACAGACCAATAGAACTATTATTTCCTCATCTTTGATAAATCCATGAAAGATATCCTTCATGGATGAGTATATGTTAATTATACTGTAAATCTTTAACCAGTAGTGATGGGGAATTTTGATAGATTTCCACGATTGAAAATATGAGAGGTTGATAGATGTTTCCTGATATTCCTGCTTTTAAAAAAAGAAGCAGATAGACTAGTAGAATAAAGGCTGAACAACTAATCCAGTGTAAATGATTCAAAGGAACTGTGAGTTGGGCCAGTCACCTAACCTGGAGGAGGACCGGCTTCTTTAAGCACATGTGTCTAGACTGTGACAGAATGTGCTAAGACATCCCACTCAGTGGATTCATTTCTGTGGGCAAATGTTGTCATCAAATCTCTAAGGACTCTTCAGTGCCAAGCAGGACATTGTAAATCTTATGGGCATTAATATGACTTTCTTCCCAACTCCTTTAGATGACTATTTGGAAGAATAACTTGGAAATTGAATGATTGTATAAGAAATATGTCTGTGAAAGAAATTTGGATTTGGGGATCAAAATGCTGAATGGAAATCAAAATGGTGAGCACTTAGCCTAAAATAAATGTGCCATGGCATTTTGGAACTAGTAAAAGCTGTGAATTTAGGTTTCAAATAACTCATTTTTCTCTAGACCCACTTTCTACTCTCTCCAACATGTTCTGTGTGCTGGGAGGCTGGAAGGCTTTGCTGTCTTATTTCTTGTTGGGTTTAGTCAATGGAAGTTACTGGCAAGTAATCAAGAGTGGGAAGTGAGATTAGGGTATTTATTCTCCCAAGTCCTTCTCTGCTGAGTTGCATTTTGAACAGGCTGCTCCTGGTTGATGGCCCTCTTCAATGACTCTCTCTCCAAGCTATGGTAACTGCTGGCCCTTCTTTCCCATCATGCCCAAGGATGGTAAAAGGTTTTTGTTATTTCCAACCATGGAATGCTTTATCATCCCTCAAAAGTTTCCTATATCTCTGTTCTTGCTTTAAAATAGTCTCTTCATTCAACTTTCTTTAATCATCTCTTTTAGAGATGTTGTCTGGACTTTGACCATTGGATGAATCTATCCACTTAATAGCTTTACAAATTTGAGCATGTTATTTGATCTCCCAAGCCTCAAGTTTTTCATTTATAAAGTGAAAAATGAAAATGAAAATATCCCTTGTAAGAACAGAGATAATAAATGTATATAACACATAATGGCTACCCAATAACTAGTAGTTATCATTATTATTAGGAACCACTATCATATATATAAAGACTGACAAGATTATGATGTCCCAAGTGCCTATCCTGGAAAATTGTAGAACTATTTATCCAGAAGTATAAGACTAAGGAGAAGAAGCTAAGGAAACAAAATATAAAAACAGCAAAGTAGGACATATATATTAATGTGTGTGAAATAGAATAGTTTTGACATTTTAATATGAGAAGAAAGCTATAGCTTTAGGGATCTACAGACTTGATGGTGGGGGATATATATATCTCCATGCAGGTATTCACCTTGTTAGAAAGGAGCTGGCTTTCAGAAGAGGAAGAATAGTGTTATGTATCACAACACAAATATTTGAATGAAATGCATTGATCTGTGTGAGGCAAGTCTTCAGAAAGGTAAAAGTATAAAAGAAAAAAAGGTATTGAAATTCACAGGCATATCCTTCAGATCATCCAGCCAGTTGGAAGAAATAGATTCTTGACCCAGGTTGCAAGTCTGGTGAGGATGCAAGGCATATAGGTGTTTGGATCTTGATTGTCTCCGACTTGCTTTTAGATCACTGCTTGAGGCCCAGCACTGACCTGGATGGCCACCCTTTTCTTTTCCATGTCCCACGCTCTTCTAGGATCTTACAACTGATTTTGGTGGGAAACCTCTTTTAGTTGACTTCTGGCTCCCCTCTTCTCGGGACACAACATGTCTGCCTGAATGGATTGAAGTAAAATTCCCCGTCTGTAATGGAATTTCTCCCCTAGAGACTCTCAGGCCCTGTCACTGTCAGACTCATCATGCAAAACCCCTCTTCTTTTGAAGTAAATCACCTCCAAGAAATCTCCAGCAATTAACTTCCCTCCTGGAATTTACTTTGTAAATTGAAAGTAGGGTACCCCTACTTTCAAAGTTATTCAACATGCCACATATATGAGTTCTTTTCCCAAGAAAATCCTCAACTCCCACATAATTTTAAAGGGTTAGAAACAAGATGGTATCAGACCTAAGCAAATCTTAGATCCCACCCAGCTTCTGAAAAATCCTTATTTGTCCTACAATTATTTTTCCCACCAGGTATAATATAAGGTAACCTTTTTCTGTGTTTAATTATATTCAAGGGGAGAGATTACCTGAGAGAAAGACTTTGCATTAGCCAGGGTGGAGAAGAAATTCAGAGAAAAGATAAAGCTACTCTGAAATTCTAAAATGGTGGATATCATATGAAGGTTGTGGAAGGTCACAAGGTTAAATACTTTACCTATGAAATTGTACTTAATCTTGGTGAAAAAGAAGCAAAAGTGATATCTAAATATACGGGACCCTATGAGTTTACAGGGAGTTCTATGGGAATTTAGTTCTTGAAAAGACATGACCAAAGAATTAATAAAAAGAATGATAATACTTATGCAAATGACATCAGAAAAGCAAAAGCTCCTGATAAACTATGATTTGTAGACAATGCTCAGGACATCATCAAAAGACAGGCAATTCTGTTTGGAACATGCCAAAGAGTAAAAAAGGCAGAAGTAAATGCTTTGAGTAAATGCTTTCAAAGTGATACAAAAACTCTTGCCATTCCATTTTCTCTGTCAAGGAGAATGACCTTATGAATGGAAAGGATAGAACAAATGGAAGAAAAAAAGAGAATAGAAGTCCAAACTGGCAAAGAAACTGCAAGTAACCACAAAGTTTCATGTCTCTTAGCCCTGGAACATTATGTTCTAGGAAATTACAAGGCCTTGCAAATGTGATTACTGTAACACTGTCATTTACCTGGGAAGAGCTGTGAAAACAGATGACATGTCAGAAGACTGGAATCAGCTAGGAATAGTCAAGATTTTCTAAATGGGGAAAGGGAGGGTCTATAGAAGGATTGTAAAACTAAAAAGTTTATGGACAGTAACTAAAAAGTAACAGTAACTAAAAAGAGTGAAGGGTAGCCTTGTCCTCCTTGGGTATCAGATGGTGAAAGTTCAAATCAAATTTCAATAATTCTAGAAGAGTCTAGCTGAGTAAAAGTTTTGTGCTCCAGGTCAATGAATGGATTCATATATCTATACTGAACAACAGGGAGGTCTATATACTCTCTTCTCTGGCTACTTAAACTTTTAGATTCCTGAAATGAACTCAACAATTGGCTATGTCTTACCACAGAGTACAATGAAAATAATAACTGCTTTCATCTTAGCTCTGTATTTTGGTTGATACAGGTAGAAGTTGGCAAACTATAGCTCGTGGGCCAGATCTGCTAATTGGTAGTCTGTGTAATGCAAGTTTTATTGGAGCACAGCCACACTCATTCTTTAACACATCATCTCTGGCTGCTTCCTATAAACAAAGTACAGTATTGCAATAGAGATTTCATGACATGTAAAATCTAAAATGTTTACTATCTGGCCTTTCACAGAAAAAAATATCAATTTTCTGATATAGATATACATCATATTAGTCATCTTAGTGGCCTTACTACACTGTTGAATAATACTAGATCTGTTAATATTGGTCAATAAAAATCCAAAGTCTATATCCTATGAATATATGTTTCTTGAATCCTAGATTGAAACAATTGATTTATGAAACCAAAGAGTAGGATATAAACTTTATATTTGATAGAATTTAGCATATTGTTCTATAACTTTTTGTTCAGTGTACAGGTAATGCCTTCCAGCATTGGGTCCAATATGTACTTTTGATGTTGGCCAATGTGAGTTCTTAGGGTAGGGTAGCATTCAGAGACCTGAGCCCAAATGGAAACTCAGATGGTCAGAGGTAGATCTCACTTAAGAACAAGTTCAGGATGAAGCCCCAGGAGGAATTAAAACTCAAGGTTAAAGAAGTCATCCCCATCATCATTGTGCTGGACAAAGACAAAATCTAAGGCAGGAGAAAGAACAAGAGATTAGGGAGTGAATGAATACAGAGACAGACTGGAGGTGAGAGCAATATGAAAAGAAGGCAAGAGAGTCCTGTGAAATGGACAAGGGTATCTGGAGCTCCCTTCTGGATACCTCCTACTGAAATGTGAGATAAACTAGCTGGAGATATAAGGAGTAGGTTGGGTGACTAGGAACAAGTGCAGTCATGTATACCATTTAAGGCTTTACTTAGGACTGTCCTTGGTAATATTTGATGAGACTGGGATAACATCAAGTTCACTTTTTAAAAATTGTGGTGGGAAATACATAAAATTTACCACTTTGATAATTTTTCAATGTACAATTCAGTAGCATAATGAATCTTCACATTGTTATGTAACAGACCTCCCAGAACTTTTTGTCTTACAAAATTGAAATGCTACACACATTAAACAACAATTTTCCAAGTCCCCCCATAATTTTACTTTTAAAACAAAAAATTACTAAAGCATTCAAACAGAAACACTAACAGGTATTTAAGAAAAAGCACTTTCAAAAACAAAACAAGAATAGATGCAATTTGGTCGATTTTTGTTGCTTGCTAAATAGTATCATCTTTTCAATTTATGTCTTTGAAGAGCAAAATTTAACTCTTTCTTCCATTTTACTGCTTAGCATTGAAAAATTAAAGCCAAGACCCAGAATTTTGGCTCTTGATAGAAGGATTCCAGTTAGTGTTCTTCACAGCTGTGACTGGTATCTGAAAGAAACTCAGGAGAATTTATCTCTTCTATGGGAGCATGACCCAGAGCTTGCTTTTAAATAATCAATTCCTATTGTTGCCTCACTTCTTGCACCTAAAGAAATTCCCTGAGGTTTTAGAATTTCTCCTCCTCAGATTCTGTTTTTCTTATTTCTACATAGTTTGGCCAAAGTCCAAGAGGAGATCGCTACTGCATGTATTCTACATTTTTTCAGCACAAAATTTTATAATTTTCTTTGTCCTGATGAGAAAGAGATTTCCAGTCCTTACAAATTACCTGAAATCCTTAAATTTACTGACTAAACAATTCTTCATACATGCAATTCTAGGATAAATTCTAGTGGGTGGCTTTTAGAAAGATATAGATTGGTATATGAAAGCACCAGGAGTAATTAATCTGTATACAATCCAACTTTCTTCTTTATGGAAATATCCTTGTTCTTCCCAAAGATATATAATTGTTAAAACAAATTCAAAAGTTAGAGTAAAAATAAATGTTTTCCTGCAATTGCACCCAAAAGAGATAGTGCTTTATGTATTAAAAAATAAAATAACAAAAACTATCAAGGATTTTCACATATCAGTTCAAAAGAATGTCTCTCTAACAGGTCAGTCATCTGGTACAGATGTGACATTCATGCTGGAGTTGTGTGGCTAAAGACCAAGATCCCAGGACATGGGACTTAATATATGTCTCTTCCATTTACCAGAGGTGTACACTTGAGCAAAGTATCTTACTTCTCTGAGCTTCAGTTTCCATCCTAATGTAGAGACAATACTCTTCCATGTTGGAATAATTACAAATGTGTGGGTTGATGCAGCACAGAACATCTGGAATACCTCCTCTATGCCTAGGATACAGAGAGTGTTCAGTAATTGACAATATCATCATTATAACTGCATTAATTTTTTTAAAAATTTGGTTTTGGTAAAATACAAAAAACATAAAATATACCATTTTAACCATTTTAAATGTGTAATTTAGTGATATTAAGAACATTCATCCTGTCTCAAAAAGGGAAGGGGGATTATAGCTCAGTGTAAAGGCCCTAAATTCAATTCTCAGTACTGAAAAAAAAATTCACATTGCTGTCTTAGTCTGTTTGGCTGCAATAACAAAATACACTAGTCTGAAACATGTATTAGTTATAGAAATTTATTTCTCATAGTTCTGGAGGCTGAGAAGTTCAGGATCAAAACACCATAGGTTGTGTGTGTGGCAAGGGCTTGCTCTCTGCTTCATATATGGCCCCTCTTGCTTGTCCTTTCATAGTGGAAGAGTGGAATGTGAAACGGGTGACCAGCTCCCGGGATCCTCTTGTTTAGAGTCACAAATTTCATTCATGAGAGCTCTGCTGTCATGACTTAACCATCTTCTAAAGTCCTCATCTTTTAGTACTATCACATTGCTGGTTAAGTTTCAACATAAGAATTTCCTTTGGAAACTTTTTCAACTGTGGCAGCAACCAGAGCACTCCATCCCTCACAATATTAGTTGTGATATATGGCTTCTGTGCATTATTTTGAAAAAGAAAACATGATTTACTCCCTCTCCAGTGTGAACTGTTGTCAGAATAGATTCCTTCCTTATTTCTCAAAATCTTTTGAAATTTGGTCATATTTGTATGTGTCTAGATTTTGAAAACCCTTCATGTGACACATTCAAGCCAACAGACTGATTCTAGCATTATTTGATGTTCAAAGCTGTAGAGGTGGGTGCTAAACAGACCTGCACAGCTACTCCAGGGTGAAATTAATTCTAACACCCTCACTGACACTTTGCAATGTCTTCCACAGTGATGTTTCACTGCCTGGCCAGCCTCTGCTAATGGAGGTTTATAAAGGCCTTCACGATTCCTATGGTAACCCAGGAGAAAGGCTGTTGTCATGGGGACTAGCCAAGCCTATATAAACCTTCATCAGACAGATGAGAACGATGCGAAAATGAATCCTTTGCTAGTTCACCTCCAGAAATTGCTAATAATTAGCTGTTTTTAGAAAAGAATTCATCATTTCTTTCAGGTGGAAACTCATTCACATCCTCAGCTTGACACAAGGATTAGTCAAAAGCTTGCTTGATGATCTTGGAATCAATTAGAGAATGAAATGGCTAGTGATTGAGCCACTCCCAAATTTCTTCAGCGTTACTAACCACAGAATATTTATCACAAGCATGTGAGCTTTGAATTGTTTTCAAAGAATAATGTTTTTCTCTGAAATGAATGAACAATGCACTTCCATATTGCTTTACACTTGGATCTGAGAGTTTGACCTCCTTGAAGGGAGGGTCTATTTTATTGACTGTCATATTCCCAGCATCTATTATACTGTTTGGCAATATTAAGGGTTCTATAAATGAATGAATCAAAATACACCCTCATGTTGACATGGCAGAGATAGCAGGTTTTGGTGCTCAAGTGTGTAATATATAGAAGCTACCTCTAAGAACAGTACTATCTTTTATTAAAAAACAACTTGTTGGGCCAGGGATTTAGCTCAGTGGTTTGGCTGCCTGCTGCGCAAGCACAAGGACCCAAGTTTGATCCCCGGTACCAAAAAAAGAAAAAAAGAAAAAACAACTTGTGAATGCCTATCAGATTCATTCATTCAATGATGGCACAGTTCTTGGTTTTAGTTCATTTGAAAACTATTGATGGAGGTACTCTTTTGGGAGATCACACTGAGCAAGACAAGGCCCCTATTTTCCCGGAGTTCCTGATCCATAGGAAGACATAGACATTTAGACTTGTCAAAGTAAAATGGATCAGTGTTAGAGCAGAAGTACAGAGTATTTAATTATGACCGGGGTTCAGGGAGAGAAGGTAATTCTGAGTTGGGTCTTAACAGATGAGCAGGACTTCCACAGGTAGATAAGGTGAGTGGGAGCTGGTTGTTTGTGAAAAGAATGAGGAGAAGAGGCATTTAAGGCAGGTGGTAACGCAGCGATGGAAGAATGTTTAAGTATTCTCAGGTGGCTGAAGTATAGGTTTTCTAAGGCTGAAGTAGAAAGCTGATTTGTAGCCAGATTAGGATGAATCTAGCATGGTATCCTTAACCAAATTCTCCTCCTGGCATTCAGAACCTGGGCCCTGTGTGGGTCCAGGAATCAGGGCTGGGAGTGGGACTGTTCCCTGGTATGGGGTGTATGTTTTACAGATGTCCTTTGGGTGCAGGCACTTAGCAGGTGGAATGGAGTGGGGCCATGTGGAAGGAAGGCATTATTTTTTTTTTTTTTGATACTGGGGATCAAACTCAGGACCTTGCGCTTGAGAGGCAGGCGAAGGCGTTGTTTCAAGCTGCTCTTAGGTACTTTTGACATGCTCTCAGGACTTTTGAGCCCTTTCTTACTTTTTAGAACCACAAGATGCTCCTGGCTTATCTTGTGCTTTCATTGCCCTAGTCCTGGAACCCTCTATCTTTCCAAAGGAATCTGGAGAGCGGCATTTTAGAAAGCAAGATATAGACATTAGATACCATCATTGCTATGTGTGTATCATAGGTTCTAAGCCCTCTTGGTGAGAAAAGCTAGGAAATTATCCAGGTACATATCCATACACTCATATTGGCCTAAATCTATTTATATAAAAGCCATGAGTTCAAATTGATAAGTCCAATTTCAATCCAACACATTTTCATAGTTGAAACTTTTTTCTCTGAAAACAAAAGCAAGAAAAAAGCCAAACAAAAACAAAAAAAACCCCTCAATATATTTACATTCAATTGCCCTGTGTACAACTACTACTAGTCCATATGGTGTCCTTAACTGAGATAAGGAGGTGTGCCCCTTCTGAGTAAATGCTACCTGTGCCTGGGTGCATAGCTTTGTGAATGAGAAGCTGGGTTCCAGACCCTACTCCCCTCTCAGCCTTGTGCAGTGAACAACATACATAACCTACAGTTGCCCTGTGAACAATTTCAGAGTCTGTGCTCTTGACAGTTAACTCTTAATTCTTCTTTAGAGAGAATTAAAGTTAATGTGGGACACTGATAGAAATGGCCCAAAGATAAAGGAATTTGGGCCCAATAAACCATTTCTTTATTTTTTCTTAATGAAAGTCTTGTGTGTGCTTTTTCTAAAGCTAGTTATATTTTTAGAAATAAAAAGCTCAAGGAAAATTTGGATTTGCTATCCTGTTCTGCTATGCCCTGGTGTTACTGCAGCTGGAACATGGTGTGCCTTTGGGTTCAGAAAGTTTAGAAAAGATAAAGTTAAGGGAAAACCTCTGAAGGATAAAACATCATGGTTCAGAAGATGTGACATATAAAGGGAAAGAGCTCTAAATATATCAGTCCAATAACATATAAAAGGAAGTTGAGGGGACTCTGACTGGCATATAAATAATTTCAAGGGGATTATGCAATTTCTTAATTTCCTCATTTCCTAATTATTTGAAAGTACTCAAATAAGGAGTAAGAAATTCTTATGGTTCAATTTGAATGTCATTGCATTCATAAAACTTTCTCTAATGTCTACTATTGTATTCCCATAGCTCCAGCCCCAAATCATGGCAGAAATTTGGGTGGCAGGTGTCAGAAACCTGAGTCAGAGGGGGAGAAAGGAAAAGCTAGTCCAGAATTATTTTGAGGGCATAGGGCATAGTGGTCAGAGTAATAACTAGTATCTATCAGGCACTTACTGTGGGTTGAGCATTGTCCTACATGCTTTCCATATGTTTGCTCATTTTTTCCTCATAGCCACACTGTGATTAAGGAGCTATTTCTATCATTGTTGTCGTTTAGATAATAGACACAGAATTGAATAACTTACCTAAAGTCACATAATTACGGAGCGGTCACGTAGCTATTACAGAGGCAGGAAGCAAACTTTGAGGCCCTTAATGCTATACTATGCCACCTCTGATGATGGGAAGGGAATTGAGGTCTTGTAATAGTCACCTCTCCTTCAGAAATCCCTGATTGTCAAAGAGCAAAGTGGTCTATCAAGAGGTTAGCTAATGTGAGTATGGATGTTTAGAGGACCAAGGGCAGAGAACAGGAGGGTGTTTACAATGACATAACTAGAACTAGACTGAGATGTGGTCACCTTTGGAAAGAAGAATCTCTAAATATTTGTTCAGCATTTATTTAGTACATTATGAGAGCATCTGATTTTCAAGCAATGAAAACGGCATGCCTCTTTCTTTGTGTTAAAAAAAAAATTTACAATCTTCTCACTGTATCCTCACACTTATTTGGAATTTTCTAGGAATTGTGATTTTCAGAATCAGATAGTTTTGGGGAGATATATTAAAGAGTTTAAACTTTAGACATAAAGTAAATCACTCCCAGTGAGCAACACTGTACTATGTAATTTTCAATTTTAGAATATTAGTTAGCTGGTTTTGGTGTTGATGGTACATCTAATAATCATACTATACACTTTTCACATGAAAAGGACTAAAATACTCACCTTGGATTGGTTAATTTCTAGCTAAGTATATTTTAAAAATTTCTACTCCAATGTGCTGCTTCAGTTGGTTTCAGCAGGTCCAATTTATCTGATCCTAGTTAGTTAAGGAGTCAGGTGGAAACTTGACTGGATGGCACCATGTTCTCATTTATTCCAGTGATATTTTATCATCCTTTATAGATTGGTATCCCACCCAGCTAGAGCTGAACAGGTAATAGCAGGCTCTAAACAGCCCGAATGTTAATCTCTTTTAACAGACCTGTGAAAGTCTGAATCTTTTCTTTAGAAATGATTGATAGGCTGGCAAACTTAGGTATGATTCCATGGTTTGAATATATCCCCGAAAATCTCATGTATTGAAAACTTTAAACATCCTATTTTTATGTTAATGGCATTTGGAGAACGTTGGGAGGTAATTAGGATTCAATGAGATCATGAGAGTAGGGACTCCAGGATGGCATTTGTGGCTTCATAAGAACAGGAAGAGATTTGAGTTGGCACACTTGCTCTGTCTTGTGGGTGATACTTTCTGCCATGTTACAAAGTTGCAACAAGTCCCTCACCAGATTCTGAAAAGATGCTCATGCCTGGTTCTTAAGACTCCTATTCCCCAGCACCAGGAGTCAAACAAACTTGTATCAATTACTAATTTTTATAAATTACCCAGTTTATAGTATCTATTATAGCAATAAACATGGACTAAGACATATGGTGAGCATTGAAGTGAGCCACTAGAAGAGAACTTGAACTTGACATGTTATGCCTTTCCTAAACATTGGAGTTCACAAGTCAGTGAATTTATGCATTGACATTCCAGGGCAAGAGGAAAGTCCCTCAGGAATTCCTAGTTCGGTTGACTGAGCACATGATCATTTCTTGAACCTGCATGGTTGAGATGAAGAGATACATTAGACTTTGCCAGTTTGGGAGATTATAATCTATTTGGTAAATGTGTGAGTACCACAGATTAAGATAAGGGGTGAATGACTTCCAAAGTGGTTGGCCTAGAAATATAGGTCTTGTCTGAAGGTACACTGTAGCTCATCTTGGAGACTTAATTCATCAAGCCGTCATTATCATCATCATCATCACCCCAACTTCTAATATGTCAACTTTCACTTAAATCTCTGCCTTGTATCCATTTCTTTGAGATTGTAGTACCTTGGGATTTTTCTTTCACATTTCTATATTGCC
Organism: Heterocephalus glaber; assembly: GCF_000247695.1. The sequence continues at coordinate 1,457,580 of NW_004624825.1, forward strand.
CAATATGTATGCATTGGAAATAGGGAGAAGAATGAGTAATTCCAGCTCAGTTTGCCACTTTGCTGGTTTTCTCCCATAGAAATTCATTTAACAAGCATTTAGTGATTGTTTATCATGTGGTAGGCATCACTGTAGGAGTTAGGGATAAATTAGGCAAAAATCTTTGCCTTCATTAAACTTAGATTCCTCCAAAAACTTATGTGTGATAGGAAATCATTCTAGGTTTTACATATATTACCTCATTAAATAACCACAATCACTGTTGTCAGATGTGTCACATTGTCTTCAATTTACAAATAAGGAGTCTGAGGTATACAGAAATCACACAGTTAGTGAGCAATAGGGCTAGGCTACAACCCCAAATCATGCAAGTAGTGAGTTCATAGTTTTGTCACTACTCTCTATAAGCCCTTTCTGAATGTGCACACCTAGCATATGGTGGGCTCTTAATGACTGTTTTTGAATAATTAAATAAAATGAATGAACAGTCATAATATACTGTATCATCTGCTGTTTGTCTATCCTGTAGTACAGGAAAGTCTAACTTCTAGTGCCCATCCCGTGAACTGATAGGAAACAAGCCAGACAGCAGGAATGTGCAGCAGGTGAATGAGCTGAGTTTCATATGTATTCATAGCTGCTCCTCATCACTCCAATTACTGCCTCAGTTTGCCTTCTGTCAGATCCACAGCAGCATTAGATTCTCATAGGAACATGAACCTTACTGTGAACTTCATATGCAAAAGATCTAGATTGTGTACTCTTTGTATCCTCCAGAAACCATTCCCCCAAGATTCCTACTCTCTCAACATCCCCACCCCCCATCTTTCTCCCCCTCCAATCTGTTCAACCCCCATTCCCCATCTGTGGAAAAATTGTCTCCTATGAGACCAATTACTGGTGCCAAAAAGATTGGGCACTGCTGCTCTAGTAGATTCTGAGCTCCTCGAGGATAAGAACAATGTCTTCTTTGACTGTATCTTTAGTGCCAAGCACAGGACCTGCATGGAATACCTACTTAATAAAATGTTGAACATTGGAATGAATGCACTTCCAAAGGCTCTCAGAATGACAATGCTTCACAACTTTGGCCTATGAAAGAGTCACCTGTGAGTCTAGAAAAATGAAGACACCATGACTATACACGAATCTTCACAGGCCCCACAGTGGGTCTGTATACCTCCTTCTGGACTCTCTTCATAGGGGCTGTCAGAGCATAGGGCACCATGGGTTGCTGAGGGGTCACTAAAGTCTTGAAGTTTAGATCCTTTGAAGCATGATTTTAGAGAAAATCCTTGAAAATCTATAAGAAGTAATTTACTCCTCAGGGAACCCTAGGAAACTGCCTTCTATACATAGAGTAACTCACACTTGAGTTTCAAGGTCATCATCTCAGATTTGATGTTCTGTAGGTTGTTATAAGGAACTGCATTCTGTCATCTAACCTTGCTGAGCAAGGCACTTGCAAGCTTCTTTGAACACATCTTCATTTCTATTACAAGTGATGGTCTGAACAGCAGCATTGATTTTGGGGAGGGTATTAATGTAGGTATTTACACTAAAACACTTCAGACAGCAGAAGTTAAGAAAGTGGAAGGCTATTATGTAATAAAATGAACACTGGGTAAAGAACTCTTCCTCTTAATTGATCCCCATTGTTCTCATCTGCTAACTAAGAAGGCTGGGTTAGATGATCTCTAAAGGCTTTTCCACATAATATGCAATAATATCTATCATATATTGCATGCCTACTATACCAACCATTCTTTCGGCACTCTACCATCATTGTTTCTAGTAGTTAATTCTCAGAATAAAGTAACAATGTAGTCATTGTATCCCAGAGAGATTTACAACTGATTTATTCATTTAATGGTGATACCTTATTTTGTTCCAGGCTTCAGGCTAGATAGTGGGTACTTTGTCAAGCAGTGGGATCTAAGTTGTCCATTGCCACAAAGGCAGAGAAATCAACCCCAGGTATGTAAACTGAAAAACAAGCTCTTTCTTCTACTTGTCACATTTTTCTTCTAAGAGTCCATGTCTTTGAAGTATATGTGAAATCACAGACTTTGTTCCTAATTTCTATAACAGTGGTTTCTTGGGCTGTATATTAGAATCCTCCAAAACCCTACCTCAACCAATTAGGTAAGCATCTCTGGGAAACATGAAGGGAAAAATCAATGTTTTATTTTAATAATTCCCCAGGTGATTCAAATGTGCAGCCAGAGTTTAAACCAAGTCTTGTAGGGTCTACTTTTATGAAAAAATATTTCTAATTGTGGTAAAGTGGACATACAAATTTACCATTTTAAAGTGTATAGTTTAGTCATATTACGTAGGCTCACGCTGTTATATAATCATTCTTTCCAAAAATTTTTTTCATCTTTCCAAACTGAAGTCCTGCACCTAATAAACAAGCTCCCATTCCATTTTCCCTCCACCCTCTGGCAACCACCATTCTATTTTCTGTCTTTATGAATTTGTCTTTTCTAGGTACTTCATATAAGTGAAATCATACAATACTAATATTTTTGTGACTGGTTTAATTCACTTAACATAATGTCCTCAAGATCATCTGGGTTGTAGCATATCAGAATTTTCTAATTTTTAAAAGCTGAATAATATTTAATTATTCTATGCATATACCACATTTTGTTTATCTATTATTCATCCATCAATGGAAATTTGGGTTGCTTCCAACTGTCAGCTATTGTTAATAATGTTGCTATGAACATGGGTATATAGATAGCTTATAAGACCCTATTTTCAATTATTTGGGGTATAAACCAATAAGTAGAATTTCTGGATAATATGGTTATTGTACTATTTTTTTTTTGGTTATTGTACTATTAATAACAAAGAATTGCCACATTGTTTTCAGAGTGGCCATACTATTTTACATTCCCATTAACAATGCACAAGAATTCCCAATTTCTCCACATTGTCACTAACAGTTGTTATTTTATGCTTATTTTTTTCCTTATGGCAACCATCCTAATGGATGTGATATTGTAGGCTCTAATTTAAAATTAATTCTAAATTTAAAAGGTGAGATTGTATGTTCTAATTTAAAATGTATACAGTATATCTATTTCATCGCATAGTCTTAGTTATTTGTGAATTTTTAAATGATTTCACTTTCATTTTGGATTATTTTTCTTTCATTTGAAGAATCTCTCAGGATTCAATAATGATCACTCAGAACCTCAAGGAGCAAGGTGACGTTGAAGAGGTATTTAAAAGGAGCTCTGTTTTCAAGTTGCTTAATATCTAGCTGAGAGCTTGCTGAGAACCTTGCTGGATTTTTGTCTGAGCTCAAGTCATGCCTGCTTCTGTCTGATGATTTACTAAATTGTTCACATGACTTGGAAGACAGAGATGGCTGAAAGCACATTATAGCCCAATGAAAGGTGAGAAGATATTTCATGTAGAGAGACTAAATGGGGTGAATTGTGGAGCTAGAAATGCAGATGGGAGTTGGGAAAGAACACTGGTCTGATTAGAACTCAAACTTATGTTAGAAGAAGGTGGGAAATAACACCAGGTCAGTTGGAGCTGGACTGGGAAGTTTTTGGAAGTCAGACGGAGCACTTGGGATTGCTAGGGCAGGTTGGAGATTTCTTCATCAGAGCCACGCACAGTGGGATCTAAGAAGTGTTTTGTTTAATGGGAGATATAAGAGAGGCACTGTGCTGAGTAAGTGATCACGTGGCAAAAGCATCACCAAAGACGGTAGAGTAAAAGAGTGAACCTAAAGCATACACTTAAGGGAGAAACTGTCAGCTTTGGAGACAGGTTGAAAATGGCAACCCTGAGAAGCTTCTTTCAGGACTATAGAATATTTCAGGGATGAAATGGTTACCTCTTCATAGAAGATTTTTATTGTATGGGAGATAGGGTTCTCTGGTACTGCTAGTAGTTAGGTTTATGTTTGAGTACAAGGGACAGAAAAACAAAAAAACCCCAACCAACCAACCAACCAAACAAACAATTTAAACAAGATATAAGTCTATTTTTCTAACATTAAAACCAAGTCCAGAAATGAGCAGATCAGCCTTCACATGACTAGCCGAGGTTCCCATGGTCATATAAACCTCAGCGCATGACCTTTGCTCTTTCTCTTCCTTTCACTCCCATCTGACTGTTAAAGCCCCAGCTTTCTCCTTTTCTCTCCCCCACAACCACAACCAGCCAGGAGTAAATGCCATTTTGTATTTGCGATATGTCTTGTCTGCCCTTTCACTTAAACCCTACTGTCCCAACCCTGACTTCAGCTTTCTCTTTTGGACATTTGTTTCAGCCTTCTCAAGTGATCTTTCAGTCTCTCCCCTAATCTATGCCAAGTTAGCCTTTTAATGTTATTTATTTATTTAGGTACTGGGAATCAAACTCAGGCTTCACACTTGCCAGGCAGGCGCTGTGCCACTGAGCTACATTCCCTGACCCAATTTAGCCTTTGTAAAGAGGACATCACTCCTGATTCACAGGTCTCTGATGATCTCCTATAGCTTCTAGAATAGTTAAAACTCTTTACCTTGATGTTTAAGGCTCAAGGCCCATTAACTAAAATATTTCCACCAAAAACAATGATCTCATTTCATTTCACCATTCTCATTTTAATCTCATCTAACTTTCTAGAGAGATGATTTTTAGATAATTTCTGTTTAGGAGGATGAATGAACAGGAGAAAACATGAATTGAAGTGTTTTCATATTCAAGGGCAATAACAAGCTCACTCCATGTGGTGGAGCAACTTGTAATGCCCGGCTGAACTGAATCAGCATTGTCTGGGCGTAGAGGATCCACCTGAGGATTATTACTGATAGCCATAAAAAGAGAGCTGGAGGGGAAGATCTCGGCCTGTTGATTTTCTAGGAAAAGCTTGCTGCAGATGGTTTTCCTGATGTGAATTAGGCTGCTCTCATTGGAGGAGGAGCTCAGGGCCTCACTGTAGCTGGGAATGGCTGCTGTTTTTGTCAGGGGAGCTCTGATCTTCACTGTGAACATCACTTCTTGGCTCCCATGTGGATCCCTCAACTTGGTGGGACAAATCCTTCATCTCACCAGCATTGGTTTTCTGGCTTCCACATTGGCCTTTGAGCCTTCCAGGTGCAGATCCTTAATACAGATAAGCTTGAGACATTGCTATGGGCCCTAGGCCGCTGGCTAGACTCGTGGAGGACATTGCTTTGGACTCTAAGCCTTTAGCTGGACTTGTGTAGAACATTGGTGGGATCCTGGCCCTCAGCTGGATTCTTTGGGCCCCTAGTGTGCAGTTAATCTCTTGCACTCCTTTGCATTTGACTTTCTGGGTAATTATCATAAAATAACCCTATAAACTATGTGTCCTGTAGTAAATGCATTCCTTTGCCAAATCCTGACTACAACACTCCATTTCCCCTTTTCAAATGCAGTTCAATTTTGTCTTATTAGGTCAAGAGTAGTTTTCAAGCTTACCAAAGATCCTTGAGGTTTATTTGGTTTTTGTTTTCTTTTGGGTTTTCATTTTTTAAAAATTCTCTTTCAATCCCCACAAGCCAGAGTTGAGAAGTTAGAGTTAAGGACCCTGAAGAAGGTTGACTGACACCCAGGAGCAGGCTGTCTGAGGTATGGAACATAACTAAGGGCTCATAGTTTTTGAGGTCTGCTTTACTCTGGGTGCTTTCTTCATGCAGAGATCCAACATTTCCTTCTTTGTTCAGAGGGAAGAGTACTGGACGGGTGATGGAAAGGGAGCTAGTATTCTTCAGGAGCATCTCTGGGCCTGATATTGGATGGATGTGGATTAAAATTAACTCTAATGTTCATTCTCTTGTGATACTGGCATTTGTGTCATATCTCTATTCTTGGTTACCTCCCCTATAAAGTGAGAACTAATTGCATGATTCTCTACCCTCTTATTGCTAAAAAGATCAACAATGCTGGATTCAACACTTTTCTAACCATATATAGCACCAGCATTGTTCCTTAACAGAAATTTTTTAAAGTCCTGGAGGTTAAAAATCCAAAATCGAGATGTCAGCAGATCCATGGCCCCTCCAAAGGCTCTAGGGAAGAAACTTTTCTTGTCCTTTCCTAGCTTCTGGGTTTCCTGAAATCCTGGGCATCCCTTGGCTTGTTGATGCATCATTCCAATCTCTGGGTCCATCATCACAGGATCTGTGACTCTTATAAAGCCACCAGTCATTGGATTAGCATCTGCCAAAACCCAACATAACTTCATCTTAACTAATGACATTTACAAGGACCTTATTTCCAAACAAGTTCTCGTTTTGAGGTTCTGGGTGGATATAAATTTGAAGGAACACGGGGCTAGGGATTTAGCTCAGTGGTTCTGCCACCTGCCTTGCCAGTGCAAGGTCCTGAGTTCAATCCCCATTACAAAAAAAAAAAATTGAAGGAACACTATTTAATCCAGGATATTCCCTGATTAAGTCTTCTAAGAACTAGGTAAGATAACATAGGCTGAGGGCCAATTACTACTGTAGAAGTATGCAGCAAATGGTTGCTCTTTCTGCAGCTACTGTTGCACTATTTACTCTTCTGGCTTCCTGACCCTCTTTCCCTATTCCTACGCCCATATTCCTACTTCCTGACCTGCTAAACTCTCCCTAGGCAAGAAAAGATCGATGAATCTAACAATGAATCTAAAATTCTCCTCTATAAGGGAAAGTTTGTTTTGTTTTGTTTTTAATTTTTGCAGGGAGAGAATAAGAGAAGGTATTAGGGACCAAAATATCTCATTAAAATGACCTATAAATGGGAAATTGGGAATATATTATTTTAAGGAATTGGCAGGCATATACAAAAATATTCCCAGGCCACTAACAACTACATGTGCAACTAAATTCATATTCAACAAACAATTGAGCTGGTACCTTCTTATATCAGCAATCTGTAAGTGATGATAGGAAATGCTTTCAATAGGGGCAGGTGGAGCCCTCCAGAAATATGGAAAATTGATTCAAGAAAACATAGCAGGGAGATTGTAGGAGACAGATTGGTGGAAGGGCTGCCAGATGCCCAATTTCTAGTCCAGCTCTGCCTCTGACTCCACTTGTGATTTTGACCAGGTCCTTTTCCCCATCTGGATCTGTTTCCCTTTATGAGAAATGAGGGATTTGGTCATGGAGAATTCTTGCACCACATACCCGTGAAGGGCCTTGAAGAGCAAAGACTTAGGGGAACTTACAGAAAGGGCTTATGAAAACTTGCCTCCTTAACAATGCTATAAAAGCTGTACATTCAATTTGAATGATGAAAAAATAGTGGCGATACATGCTGGTGATAGTTATACAACACTGTGTAACCCTGAACTGTACACTTTAAAACAGTAAATATTGTTATGTACTTTTTCTCACAGTAACAATAAAAATCATACACTTATAGCACAATGCTTCATCATTTATTAGCTCTCCACATCTACTTTGTACATATGAGCTTCAGAATAACCCTGTGAGGTCAACACAGTAAATATATTCCTATTTTACAGATAAGGAAACTGAGGTTTGAAACAGGGTGCTCCTGACTGCTGATGAAGAGTTTGTTGTTCCTAACATCCCAGAGTGAATTATGCACAGGCTCACTTCAGGAATGGAGATGTGTTCCTGGGCCCCATATCACCTGACACACTGCCATGCACTATGGGAGCTCTGTGACTAGCTTCTTGTGCTGGTGACTCAGACGTTGTGGAGAGGAAGGAGAAACTAATGCATAGGGGGTGATTCAGCCAATATGTATTTACCTAGCACTGACTGACATGTGCCAGGCACTGACTGGCTCAGTATGAAGGAAGCAGTCACAACCACTGCACACAAGGAAGTTAGTCTTATGAGAAGACAGGCACTTAAGCAAAAAGTACCAAAGTTTATTTGAACAAGCCTGGTAGGGTGCTACAGGGGGGAGGTTCCGGGTGCTTTGGGTGTGAAGAGTGGAGATCCTTGCTGACACTGTGAGGCAATAAGAGAGACCTGCATAGAGGAGGTGAGATTGCAGGTGAGACCTGGCAGAGGAGTAGGACAGGGCTGGCACTGAGGGTAGACCATCAAAGGGTTCCAGGAAAGGTGGAGAGAAGACTATATGGGAAGGTTCTGTTTAACTTCCTTTGTTGTAATGTTAACTTCCTCAAAGAGCACTTTTGAAAACAGAAAATGGTTTCAGGAGCTGTTATTTTTTGCCTCCTCACATTTGAAATTGGGCTAGACAGAGGAAGTTTAATGTGAAACTTTTAGTGCACTGTGCATTAATTAATTAACTTACAATGTATTGAATATCAAAGGAGTTTAATGTCAAAGCAAAAGCTCTGACTCCTCCAGCCCCTTTCAGTGTTCATTTGTGAGACAATTTCCCTTGCAATGATCCTCAGAGATTTAGAAATTCTCCCTTTAATCCCCTTAGACACTGAAGGGTGTGCCTCTTAGTGAGCTTGTGTGTTGGGGTAGACAAGCAGTATTTCATGGCTCATTCTCTTGCTTCTCTTCTTATACCTCTTCTGGGCTTCTCTCAGTGGTGAAGACCAATCCTCAGCAGCTCTTTTCCTCTTCACTTAAGGCCATTTTAGGAGATCATGGTGCAGGAAACACTAGAGATGTGTTTTGAGAATCCTTGTACTGTCTTGGTCCTTTTCCTTAATGATTCCATGGCCCTAATAACTCCTCACTTGCAACATGGGGACGATAATGCCTACTTCATAAGATTAGTCCTTAGAATTGTCCAGATTTTCATTTTATAGATGTAGCAATGGGACTCAGAAAATGAAATGATTTGTTGAAAGTCATATAGCTGACAGCAACAAGAGGAATGGAGCTGCAATCTTTTGTCTCTAAATCCAATGTCCTTTCCACCAGTAAACCTTGTCATCTGTGCATCATGTTGTACTGAGGTGTTGCCAGTGGATCCTCAGTGTCCAAAATATCCATCTCCTGAAGTAACCAGATGAAGCCTGGGGCTACAAGAAAAAGTATGAGAGACTCTGCACACAGGCCACCTGAGAAAAAGCAAAACTCAGATGAGCTAGTTTTGCTGCATGTGATCTCATTGCCAATTGTCTTTTTGCCAAGTCATTGGTCGGAAGCAGAACTCTCATCTCCATTAGAATATGAGTCTAGGAGTGCTGAATGCTTTGCATGCTACATTGCACACACTAAGTCTGTGGTGTGGTCATATCTCCATTTCCCTTTGAGCTGAGCAGCTAAGGTCATGTATCCTTGAACTCAACCCTCAACAGAGTCACTTTGCAGTCATTCTGTGCATGCTAATGTCAAGTTCAAATTATGACACTGCTACTTCTCTCATTTCCATCACCCCAATTCCAAGCTTATCAGGCATAACTATTTGACTTTCATTGTCCTTGCATGGACTTGGTCACATTTCATGGGCTTTGAGGCCACCCTCTTTTTAGTTAGAAAACATGGGTGAGTTGGTGTATTCTTTTATTCTTCTTCTTCTTCACTGTTAATTCCCTTTTAAAAATCAAAGCATAGGAGAACTTTAAGCATTTTGAAAGAGACAGCTAATCAATACACATTATTCTGCAAACATTCTAGGAAATTCAAGGAAATTATAAAGTGCCTCCTAAAGACCTCTTCAGATATCTGTGTGCCTCCCCTTCAGAAAGAAAGTTTCCTCTTGGCACATAAAGAAGTGAAATTAGGCCCAGAAGAGACTTTCCTTGTTGGAGCGTGAATGTCAAAGAAACAATCTTCAGTAAAACAGCTTTCTCTCTCAGCATGCTCTGGAGAGAAGAACAACTTTGGATGGTGGTGATGCCTGTGCAGAGCATAGTAAGTTTGGGGAATCACAAGAAATGATATTTGCATAAGGTCTGATTGTCTTGCTAACTAAGGATTTTCATTCATTCCAAATTTGGTTAAGAACTTTCTACTTCAGAGTACACTGTGATCTGGTAGCCACAGAAGGGACATTACCCAGACTCTCACCAGGCTGGCAGCAGGTGCCTTTATCAAGACTCATGGTACCTGCTTGGAAACTGTCCCCTTCCTTAGACATGTGGGACAAACACCATCCTGTCTGCCAGCTTCAGAGCAAGGACTTCCTTATCTCTGGGCCAGGACATCCTCTATCCAGCCCAGAAGACACACTCCTTGGAGGATATTTATTAACACTTTCCTGGTGACCAGCCTGCATAGTGCAGAGACTTCATGAGAAGTGGCTTAGAGACAAAGACTGTCCCTAGGAACTGAAACTTCAAGAGTTTTGCAATCATTAAACAAGCTAAAGTTCACCTTTTCTGAGTGTGAGTCCCATGAACCCTGTTCAGACAAGGCCAATAGGCTGGAAATCTCCTTTGGGAAGCAACCTCAACTGAGCATCCTCCCAGGGTCAGAGGGAGGTCATGTTTCCCACGACTCCCTGGGTACTAGACGCTGCCATCCAACAGAGGTCTCTGGGGTGCTCATTGTGGTCCAGGCTCAATGTCTCTGCTCCCCAGATCTAGGAATTCTTTTTTTTTAATTTTTAATATTTATTGAGTGTATATAAAAAAGCATTAAAATTTTCAACATCGACTTTTTTGGTATACAAAGTCTAAAAAAGAACAATAAAAATTAATTCCTATATGAACTACATTGAAAATACAAATAGCACTCTACAAAAAAAAAATTTTTACTTCAATTATCAAACCCAAGGCAGTCCTCACACATAACAGCAGCAAGTTCCATACACAGGTAGCACTTATACTGACAGCACATGTGTTTTGCTTTCCTGGCTTTTCTGTAGGATGTATTTGACATCTTACTGGCCTTGCTGTTTTGTCAGGAGGTTCTTATTATATTATACAATGTGTAGTTAACAGAAACATAAAATATCAATAAAATAAAGTATTAAATTATGAATATGTAGTGTACATTTAGAATAAGCATCAACATTTTCACATCAGCTGTGTACTTATAAAATCTAAGAGATAACATCAGAAATAAAAACCTATCTGAACTACATTGTAAACACAAACAAAAGTCTGCCTCAGAAATAATCTTTGGTTCAACTGTCACACTCAAGGCAGTCTGCACACATGACAACTGAACATTCCACGCACATGTCTCCCTTACACTGACAGCTCATATGCTTAGCTTTCCTTTCCTATGTGGCAGTCCATTCTTGTCCCTTCTCTTCTCATCCTGTTTTGTCAGGAGCTTCCTACTATGTTGTACAATGTGCACTTAGCAGGGAAATAAGTTATCAATAAAATAAAAATCAAATATGTAATGAGTGCTTAGAATAGACATCAACATTTTCACATTAGCTGTTTACTTGCTTACAAAACCTAAGAGATAATACCAGAAATAAAAAGCTACATGAACTACAATAAAAATACCAATAGACGTACACGACAAAAATAATCTTTGCTTCAATCATCACACCCAAGGCAGTCTTCACACATGAAAATTGTATGTTCCATACACAAGTATCACTTACACTGATAGCACTTACGTTTTGTTTTCCTGTCTTGTAGGGCACAGTTGACATCTTTTGGTTTTCCTGTTGTCAGAGTAGGTCTTTGTGATGCTGCGCCTGCCTGTTCACCTGTCAGCTCACCAGTGTGCTCCACAATGTTTTTGTGTAGTTCTCTGGGCAGAAACATTTGTTTTTCTTCTGCTATAAAAGATTTCTTATGAGTTCCAGTCCCAATCCTCTAAGAAAGTTTCTCCATGGTATTTTCACTTGTTATTTTCTTTGTAAACCATTAAACTATTTATGCCACACATGTTTAGGATTGAGTAAAACACAACCATTGGCCAATACTCTGTGTTTTGAGTGATGACATCACAGTTTCTGCATAACTCATCAACAACACCTACTCTACCTTTCTTCTTTCTTCTTCTTCTTCTCCTCCTCCTCCTCCTCCTCCTCCTCC
>NW_004624825.1:1469551-1589230 GCF_000247695.1 Heterocephalus glaber
TCCTCCTCCTCCTCCTCCTCCTCCTCTTCTTCTTCTTCTTCTTCTTCTTCTTCTTCTTCTTCTTCTTCTTCTTCTTCTTTTTCTTCTTTTGGTACTGGGATCAAACTCAGGAACTTTGCCTGCAAAGCAGGTGGTGCAGTGCCACTGAGCTAAATCCCAGGGCCCACCTTTGGTTTTCTTGTAGAAAGTTTTCATCTCAGGCTTCCATTTTGTTGAGGTTTCCTTATCAATATTTCCATCATGGTGCAATGTTGACATCAGCAGTACCAGTTGGGGTTTTTTTGCCATATACAAGGTCAACATAAATCTTTCTGAAATCCAAAGATTGCACTATACAATTTTCTGTCTTGAAATTGTAACATTTCATTTGGAATTTCTGCTTTGTTCCTGTGTATAGTTTCCATGTTGGTCAACCTGTGCTCTGTTAACAAATGTAACATCAATTGGAAACTAGTAAACCAATTGTCAAATGTCACATTCTGATTAGTTTGGGAGTTGGGAACAACAAGTCTGTACAATGCATCATTCAGTTTATTACTATCCAAATAAAGACCTTGTGGCTGAGTTCCAGGATAAATTTCTAAATTGAAAGCATAGCAAGTCTTCACATCCACAAGGGCATAAATTTTTATGCCATATTTTGACCCATCCCTTTTCCATAAGTCTTTTACATTCCTGTGATTACCATGAGAAATCTCTGCTAAGCACAGCAAACCTATGAATGTTTTCAGTTCAGATAGTGAGGTGTCATAATAAAAACATTTTTGAATATGGCTATTGGTGCATACAGAACATTTTACTTGTATTTCAGCCTTTGTGTATTTCACAACATCTTGTAGCATTTTGTCTGTTACAATTTCCAACACTGAATAGTAGTGCTGGCATTCTGTCCAATAGGTTTCACCCCTGCCAAGATTCTCACTGTATTTTCAGACCTAGTTCTAACATTAGATCATTCTATTTGGTTGTGTGACCATTTCCTAACATTTTGACTAGTCAAATATACTGTTTTCTTCGTCATCTGAATCAACATTCCCTGTGTCTGTATCAGTTATCCTTGCTCCATTTCACTGTCACAGGAACTTTGGCTCACATGGCCAACATCAAAGTCGTCATCATCATCATCATCATCATCATCATCATCATCATCATCATCCACCCACACCACTCTTCTGTTATGAAAACATGTATTTTACTATAATGGATCATTTTCATAAACTATACATGAGTAATCTGATGATTTCCATTTGACCTCCTCCAAAACTTGCAAATCTGGTTTTTCATGTGCCATTGTACTGAAATGGGCTACTTCCATCATTCTTGGCACTTTCTGAAGCAGTTTTGAGTCTTTTGTGATTGTCTTTGGCTGTGCCATCCTGGGTGCCTAGAAATCCAAAATGTCTTCTAGTCCCATCCATGTCATTACCACACTGCATTTTCTTTATCCATTCATAAGTTGATGGACACTTAAATCGATTCTATTTCTTGGCTATTGTGAATAGTGAGTTTGTAGAGGTTTCAGTCCATAGTCAGCTGTCTCCAAGGAAGGATGGCACATGGCAAAGGGGAAACAGTTCATGGCAGCAAGGAAGTTAGCAAAAGTAACAAGAGCAAGTATGAAAAAGTTGTTTTTGTTTTGTTTTGTTTTGTTTTTTGGTACCAGGGATCGAACTTGGGACCTTGGGCTTGAGAGGCAGGTGGCGGAACCACTGAGCTAAATCCCCGGCCCTGCTCTAGGAATTCTATTGTATTTGTTCACACAGCAAGAAATGAATCAGAAGCCCAATTCATCTGCACCTGGGGCATAGTGCCAGAACACTATTCAGTTGAAATCATTAGAAGATAGCATTATTTAGCATGTGGTTTGATTTAAATTTCTTCACTTTCTATTTGTATAAATTTGAGCCTTGTGAGCTCTTCAGTTTTCTTACCTGTAAAATAATAGTAGTTTCTTTTTTCTTAAATAATATGAATTATCTAAAGTATGAATAGAGTTTAACACAAAACCTGGCATAGGGTAGATCAGCAATAAAAGACAGATTAAAAACATGCCAGCGACACATGAGACAGACATGAAGGTTTATCCTTGGTATGGTCATTTACCTAGGGGAATTGATCTATGCAAATTAGGAGACCATGTTAGATCAGGCGAAATTTCTTTGGTGAAATTGGATCCAACAGAAATGGGATTTAGTTCAGGACCCCGTTATTATTCTTAGGGTTTCTGTCAGGTCCCATGCATACTGAAGGTCAAGGCAGCTTCTCTCCTGGTTGTGCCAGAGTCCACTGAAAACTTCATACTTTTTAGTCATTCCTGAGTACATATTTCTCAGGTCAGGCTGGCCACCTTTTTGTTGACATGTGGTCTTTTCTGAATCCTTGATTATGCCCCTGACCAAAGTGGATTAAGTGTAGCCCCACCTGAAAGACAGCTGAAGGGCTCAAGACTACTTCACACAGCCTTCTAAAGCACCTCAAATGTATCAGACATTAATCTAAATATGAGTATATGATGATAAATGAAAGAGGGTAAATGCCTGCCTACATAGGGCTTATAGTCCAATGAGACAAACAATGAAAAAGAATATGTAAGTTGAGCATCCTTAATCCAAAAATCAAAAATCTGAAATTCTCCCAAATCCAAAACTTTTTGAGCATAGAGATAAACCACAACAACATGTGATGAGTCCCAGTCGAAATACAGACTCACTAAAAATATTGTATAAAATTACCTTCAGGCTATGTGTATAAAGTATATATGAAACATAAATGAATTTTGTGTTCAGACTTATGTTCCCTTCCTACAATATTTCATTATTACTTGCAAATATTCCCAAATGTAAAAAAATCCAAAAATCTGAAATACTTCTGCTTCTAAGCATTTCAGACAAGGGATATTCAAAGTATAATGTAATGTAATGTAATATAATATAATATAATAATAATATATAAAGGCTATGACAAAAAGCAACAAAAGAGATCAGCAAAGTACTTGCTGCACAGAATCTTGGATTATGTGAAGAAGTGAACAATGTGACTATCTAAGGTAAAAATGTTCCACACGGGGATGAGAAGCCCAAATTTCCTGAAGCAGGAAGGTGACTTGTGGGTTGGATTGGAGTGCAGTGAGGATATGGCAGGAAATGAAGTTGAGAGGTAGTGGGAGGCCAGATCAGATAGGGCTGTGTAGGTCACGGTGAAGATTTTGGAATTTATTCTAAATGAGACAGGAAACCACTGGAGGTTTTTGTGATTGATCTGAGCTACATCTTTAAATGATCAGTCTGGTTGCTCTAGAGAGAATGGACTGTAATATGGTTGAGGTGGCCTGGAAAAGGCAGACCAGTGAAGACCCTTTTGCAGTATTCCAGATAAGAGATCTTTGTGGGTTGAGTAGGGTGTTTGTGTGGTGGAGGTATGAAGTGATTATATTCAGGATATGTTTTAAAAACAGAAATAAAAGGTACTTGGGGAGTAGATTGTATAGGGATGGAGGTGGGGGTAAATGGCATACAAGACTCAAAGATAACCTCTTCTTTTTGATCTGAACACCTAGGTAGAGCTGCCATTTACTGAGATGACAGGAACGGATGAAGAAAAAGGCTAAAGCAGTTAGAAATAAAGAACTATACTCAGGTGTCAGATACGTAAGTGTCATCATTATGCAGCCTTGTGCCTATTAGAATGCTTAGAAGACTAGTCAAAGGCCTTACTTTCCTAAACCAGGGATGCAGCAGAACTGAACCCTCGGAAGTCATTTGCTGGGGGCTCATTCCTAGGAAACACACAGAGTGAATGAGCAACTGGGGCAGCTAGAGTAAGATTTCACCGGAGAGCTCTTCAACCTAGACTTGGAATTTAAATTTTTATGTAAGTAAAAAAAGGAAAATTTGGGTTCATATGTGTTACAATCTAATAAGTGGTTTCAAAATTTATCACATTTATCCTATGAAATGACTATCTTCCATTTCGGAAATAAGAAAATGGAAGTTCAGAGAGTTCAATGACTTGCCCAACGTCACACAATAAGGCTTTGTGGCCCCGAATTATCTCCATTTTATTGTGGTTATTATGGAGTAGTCACATATTGATTTTGTCAGTACAAAAAAACTAAATTAATTGTAGCAAAGATGGGAGTAAAATGTTCTTCTTGTCCCCTGCAAATGACTTGTGTGCACAGTCCTGCATCCTAAACATTCCTCTGTAATCCTAGGCTTCTGTGGAAGCTTCATTTCCTTGACAACCAAGAGGCTCATGAGTTTCACTCACAACTACTGTTTCTCTTCACAAATAACTTTTTATCAATGCTTCATTTGCATTGAAAGAGATTTTCATGCCAAGCAATATTTTGGGAACATTTTACAACTCCTGTTGCTAAAGTTCTGGGAGAAGCTGCTTCAAAAAGGCCCAAACTGTTTCCCCATTGGATCATTTCAAAACACAATGAGAAGAGAATAGTTTCTCAATGAGTGTTTCAGTAATTTCTGCAAAATATCATTTAGTTCTGATGGAGACCACAACTGTGTCTGTACAGTGCCGAACAGGTGGATGAAAAGTAAGAGTGGAAGGAATTGAGATGTTAATAATGGGCGAAAAGATAATTCTAATGTCTCTTAGGCACTATAGGTGTTTACCCTGGAGTCACCTAAAACTCTTCTCAGTCTCCTCCCAATCCACCAGCATATGAAAGAGTAGACAGAGCACTGTACTCAAAGAAAGAAGTCAGGGTATCAGTCTTATCCTTGGTGCTGGCCTTGGTGTGACTCCATGGAGCCTCAGCTTCTTCGTCTGTGAAATGGACATGCTAATACCTGCACAACTTCTAAGAAGATTATGAGGAATAAATGAAACAAGTTTCAAGCTAGGCAGTATTTATCATTGCTCTCCAGTTCTGAACACAGATGTGTAGTAGAGACTAGATAAATTCTGCTGAATAATTTATGAATGACAATAGTGTAGGCAGTGCTATAGCACTAGCACCTATTATTTATACAACTCTATTCATGTTTGGCAATTCCCTCTGGTACTTCAGCAAATTTATCATTTCTAGACTATGAGGACACATAACCCAGAGAAAATATTTACTAAAAGCATAAAATGTACTATGCTAGGTGCAAATAATTTTTTCCAGTTACTCCAAGTAATGAATAACTCCAGCTTCTGTTCTATTTGGAGCACCTGTTTGTAATCCATGTCATAAATATTTTCATGACTATTGCTTAGTAGTCAATGAGTTTCTTTGTTGGCACAGAATTTAAGATATTTCCCTAATAAGGACACCCAGTGTTAAAGCAATGAATTTCTATAGCTATGCAGTTCAGAGAGTTACCTAGGAGATGAAAAGCTAATCTGTCTGGAATTTCTGCCCTTGAGACCAAAGATACTCTAAATTTGCTCTGGAGGAAAATAATCATGGTAAGCATCTTAATGTCTTCCACCTCGTTTCCAAGCAGATGTCGCGGTGTTTCAGCCTGGAATTCATCATCGTTCTGATACATCAACACTGACATATTACATCTTCATCTCTTATGATAGAAAATGGAAATGAAACCAGAATGTGAGCTCGTTGAATGACTTGGACTCCCCAGAGATTTGGAGGAGAAGAAAACCTCCCACTCGCCTTTGACTTTTGGATTTCTTGTTGCCTTCATGTTTGGATTGCACTTTGAGAAGTCCATCTGGAAGTTCACTTTGTATATTTTGGAAATGCAAAAAGGAGCTTGTTATTTAAAAAAACTCCAGCTGAAGAAAAATAGTTGGGAAGGGGGGAAAGTGCCACCTAACAAATCCAATGACAGTATTTAAGATGAAACTCCAGAGATTAAACTCCATTTATGTCTGTGTTGACTTTGCCGGTCTGCCAGTTGGGGCGAATGCGTGGATATGTTTAGCCATTTGCTTCCTATCTATTAAGCTCTCCGTCTAGTGGATGAGTTTGGATAGGTGTCAACACCTGCAAATGTCATCAATCTTGTAATACTTCTGTGGAGCTCTTATCAAGGTAGCACGGCAGTCTGCTTGAGACTCCAGTCACCCCACAGCAGGGACTAGCATACTTCTTTCCTCTTTCTGGCCTCACAGAAACATTCTTAAGATTTCAGGATCCTATTATATGTTAAGTGAATTGCGTTCTTCTTGAATTCCTTACAGAGTCACTCTGGTCCTTGGAGATTAGAAGTTTAAACTTGGAAGGCCATACCTCATTGAGTCCTCTTCACTTTGGCTTACCATCCATTTCTGTTCCAGCCAGACTTAATCCCCTACAGACATATCAAGTCAACCATCAGTCAAGGTGGTCTTTATTTCTTTCCACATGCTACAGAGATTAAGGATGCCTGATTTTCTCATATATTCCCTGGCACACTTGAAGGGCAGATTGGGCTACTGTCCAACATGGATGTAAATAATATTTACAACTTGGCCCAAACTTGTTGACCATTTGCAAAAAGAATTCATCTTATCCTAGAGTTACAAGTGACAATGCCATCTTGGCCCCAGTTGGCAACTAGAACAAGCATTAGCACCCCAGAATCTCAGCAAATTTAGGGAAACAGGGTAGAGAAAGAGCAGCTTGCTTCAGTAAGTCTGAGGAAAACTGTCAGCATTAGGCAAAAGGCATTTAGAGCATTAGATTTAGTTCTTTGACTGAAGTTCAAATCCTAGCTGTAGTACCCTATGGCTATGTGACTTTGGAAATGTGGTTTAATCTCCCTGGACCCATGTGATCACTTGCAAGATGGGAATACTGTCATCTGCCCTGTACTATCACAGAATAATTAGGATAAGGGATGTGAAGATGTCTTGAAAACAACCAAGTGCTACTGAAGTAAAAGCTACCACCATTGTCACCCACATCACACTTCAGCTTGGCTGACAACCACTTATTACAAGTTTTATGGTAAGTTTTAAAACACATCAAGAAGTTTCTTATCTAGGGCCGGGGATTTAGCTCAGTGGTGCAGCTGCCTGCCTCGAAAGGGCAAGGTCCTGAGTTCAATCGCCTGTACCAAAAAAAAAGAAGTTTCTTATCTATCTCACTGAGCCTTTATTTCCCTACTGTAAAATGAGGAGGAAATTATACTTACATACCTCACAGGCTCAGTAGGATAATGGGTGTGAGGGGACCAGTAGTGCACAAGGTGGTGGATTTATCCAGGTCTTTGGCATTACCTTGAGACTTGGCAGGGTAGCTGCCCAGTACATATTTCTGAATCTGACTCTCACAGACACTTTCCTGGAAGCTGACTGTTTCAGTCAGTGATCTTGGTACCTCTCTGCTGCAGACATGGGAGGACGTGGCACCCAGGGAAGCAGGGAAAACTGCCGAGCTCCTTTCTCTGAGACAGGGTACTGCCACCTTGTCTCCTTGTCCTGTCTTGACTGGGAGGTCCTGTGATTTCACTTCAAGGGAAAAGTTCAAGAGAGCTCAGTAAGAGCAGAGGGAGGAGATTGGGAACAAAGGCAAATAAAGCACATGCAAGGTTATTGAGAC
The DNA here is from genome assembly GCF_000247695.1 of Heterocephalus glaber. The sequence goes on from NW_004624825.1 coordinate 1,477,044, forward strand.
AATGAATATGGAAGTCACAGCACATGAGGTTCTATGACACAGTCTTTAAATATCTAAAGGAATTTGTTTTCATAAACTATTCAGTGGCAGTCAAACATAAGAAATATATTTTATATCATACACCTATAAACTAAGGCAACATTTATAAATAATGCTAGTCTATTATATGATATGAACTATTAATCTAATTTATTGGATTCTATCCTTTTCTACTCTATCCTACTTTAATTTGATTAAATATAATGCAGATTATAATTCCAAAATTGATTTTGTGATTGATTAACGAAATATATTGATATAAAAGACATGCAGAGTCCCAGGGGGATGAAATTAGGACTTTGAGTTGAGTATTAGAGCAGATTTTAGCTCAAAATAAGGAAGAAATTGCTAATAATTAGACACAGTCACACTAATGTATAGAATGGGCCTCTCAAGGTAATGAGACTCCCCTTGTTTGCTATTTTAAAGATTAGACTTAATTTTTTTTTTTTTTTTTTTGGTGCGGGGGATCGAACTTGAGACCTTGTACTTTCGAGGCAGATGCCAGAACCACTGAGCTAAATCCCCAGCCCCGATAAGACTTAATTTTTATGCTGTGTCTCTGAAATAAGGGCCTCCATGTTCAAAGATTCGGGAGCCCACAATGTACACTAAGCTGAAAGAAAATCCAGAATACAAAGGGGAGATTTTAGTTTCAAAAAACTGAAAAGAAATACAAGAGAAGATGAGACATAGTGTTTGGGAGATTGTCTTTCTTTAGCTTCTATCCAGTTAAAGAAAAAACATTCTCTGCTATGTTTTTGTTCCCCATTGAATGACCTATCTTCCTTCTTTTTTTTTTTCCTTAGAAAAAAATATTTGTTGTTATTGACAGTAACATTTTAAATCAGTCACTTCTAAGTTACTGGGATATTTCTTTTTTAAATTTTATGGTCATTTTCAACTTTCATCACAGCATAGGTAGTTGCCTTTTGAATAGCTCAGAGTTTGTGTTTCACTGTGCCCTGAGCTTAGGACATTGTCCAGCATAGAATCAGAACAGTGACTTGCTGCAGAAATGAGTGCACATATACGTGTGCAAATGAATCCACTTGCTTCCTTAGAAAGGAGCATCTCTGCATCACAGGTAATGAATCTTGGTGAGAAAGCAGTTTATTTGGGAACCAGAGAGATGGTAAAGGTTGTTGAACTACTGACCAGCAGATGATACCTAGGAGATCGTCTTGAGGGACGTTTTTAGAATAAGGACTTCCTTGAGAATCTCACGAAAGGATTCCATCAGAAATACAAATATATGCGTATTTATACAAAACCCTGAACCAAATTTCAGGAGTGCAGTTCTTACTCTCTGGCATAAGGTTAAGCTCAGCAATTAGATCTGACTCAAATGGATTTTTTTTTTGTATTTGCTTAAGCAAGTAGGATTTTGGAGACAGTGTAAAGAAGTTAACATTAATACACTCTTACTATGCACTAGGTACTGTGCTCAGTATTTTATCTACATTATTTAATAATAATCATGTGATATAGGAACTACTATTAAATATATATGTGTGTGCATGTGTGTGTTCTGTACTACATAAATATTCAGTATATATTCATATATATCCATATACATAAAAATGATATACATACACACACACACACAGGATGTCACATTCATGCCACCCTTGTTCTTTTCTCTGTCCTTTCCCTCCCTCCATCCTTCAGTCAATAGCTTCCATCCCCTCTTCCCTCTCAGTCTCAGAATTTAAAACACAAAACATTGTTTAATACTCATTTTGCAGGAGCCCACTCTCACTTGGCGACTTCTGTAAAACAAAAGTCTGGCTCACTTCCTGGGAAAGGAGCATGGCCTTCTGTTTCTTCCTGACAAGTCTGGATAGCAAACAACAAGACACAAGTCAATTTTTAATAAGATCTTTTTCTATGTTATATTCTCAATAAAGTGTCCTTGGTAATATAACCACATGTACATAAATAAGACACAGTTGTTTCCCTTTAGAAGTTCATCCTCTGCTTGGGAGTTCAGATTAGTTCAGTGGTTTGATTAGGATCCAGTGGCAGTCGTATCTGGTGATCCACACCCTAATAACTGTTAACTCTCAGAATGGGCTGCATCCACTGGGTCCGTTGAGTGTTATGTGCTAATGAGTACACACACCACTCCACCTGGGGATAAAGTTCTTAGAAATGAGGTCTGATATATAGGGTTTCACATCATTAGCATAGAGTAGCTAAAGAAACAGTATGAAGAAATTCACCTAGGGACATCTTGAAGAGTGAGAAGCAATGACTGAAGTCAGTATGCTGAGCAACACCATTGTTTATCCTGTGGGAAAAAAAAGAGGCTTGTTGGTGAGACTCTGAGAGGGAGCAACTAGGGTGAAGGCAGGAAGAGAACCATGAGGAAATGCTGTCAAAAGCCAACAGAGGGGAATTTCAAGAAGCAGGGGATGGCCAGCAGCATCATGCCACAAAGGACAGCAGTAAGATGAAGCATGGACTTGACTATCAGCAGTTCATTGGTAATGTCCTCAAGACCACTTTCTGTGGAAGTGGTGAGCTGGAAACCATTCCTGTGGGTTGTGGAGCGAAGAGCAGATGAGACAGTTGAGAGCTGAAATACACACCAGTGGCTCCCAAATGCTGGACCATGGAGACACCTCCATCAGTATCACCCATGGGGGTTTAGCAAATATATATTCTTGGCCTTGAAATACATTTTCTGAGTAAGTCTAGAATGGGTTCCAAGAATTTTTATTTCTAAAAATCCAGATTTGCCAACTGTAAGAATGAAAACTACAAGCGAGTAGGTGTCTTGTTCCCCACTGTATGCCTAGGAGCTACAGTAGTTTTTCCTAAAGCAGTTTCTCAGTAACTGTGTAGGATAGCAGTTCCCTAAACTGTGTTTTATGAAGTAGTATTAGTAGCTATAGCATTTGCCATGCAAATCAGCAATGATGCAGTAGACCTATGTCCTCAAGTTCAGTCTATCAAACATTGGGAGACCAACATGATAAATAATCTTTCAATGCTATTCCTTCAGGTTGATTCCATCACTACTGATACATGTGACAAAAGCCCCTAACTGACATGGCCTTACTGTAGTCCATTGATGGCAAACATTGTAGAGCAGTGATAAGAAAGAGCTGGCTGCGGCACCACTGTTACAGGCAAATCATAAATTCATCTGATTAATTTTAACAGAAAAAGATGTTTCTGTGAAAGGCACATACTTTTTAGAAGGGATACTGAGTGTCCACTAGAGTTAGTTGTATCTTACATCCACTTGTGCAATGACTGACCGAGTCTATGAGTTCTTGATCAGTGAGAGCCTGGATAATGAATTCTAGAGATGGGAGAAGCATAAATTCATTTTCCACCAAGCATTTTCTAAAGACTGAATAGATAACAATCCTCCAACTATGCACATTAATGTTTTCCCAACAAATGTGTTAGTTTTTCATTACTGTAGCCAATGCCTGAGACAATCAATTTATAAAGAGAAAAAGGTTATTTTGCCTTATAGTTTCAGATGTTTTACTCAATCCATAGGCAGTTGGTCATATTGCTTTAGGCCCATGACAAGGTATAAGGTAGCACATCATGGAAGGGAGCACATGACAGCATAAAAATATTCACCTCACGGACAAGATGCAGATAAAAAGGAAAAAAGTGGAACCCCAATATACATTTCTTTTTTTTTTTTTTTGCAGTACCAGGGATCGAACTCAGGACCTTGTACTTACAAGGCAGGTGCTGTGCCACTGAGCTAAATCCTCAGCCCAAAATAAGAACTGTTGCTGATTCTTTTTTTTTTTTTTTTTGGTACCGGGGATCGAACTCAGGACCTTGCGCTTGAGAGGCAGGCACCGGAACCACTGAGCTAAATCCCCAGCCCCTGTCCCAATATACCTTTCAAGGGGACATTCCTAGGGACCTAAAGACCTCCCACAAGGCCTTACCTATTAAAATTTCCACCACCTCACAATAGTGCCAAGTTGGGGGCCAAAATTTTAACATATGAGCCGTCAGGTGTCACTTAAGATACAAACTATAGCAGAACACATATGATATTGTGATTAATAAAGTACAACTTCATCAAAAAGTGAGTGAATATCTGAAAGCCTCCAGAGTTCATAACTCAGGTTCAATCATATGAAATTGCCATTTTATGAGTCACAAATAGGCCAATTTAGGCAGTTTATATAATTTAATCTACTATTTTTTCAACCAAATAATTGATAGAAAAATATTTCAATCTTGTGGGAATTAACAAAGATTTTGGAATTATAAAAGGGTAGTGTCATAGCCAATGACCCTCATGATCCTCATTTCCTGGGGTTCATGTCTTTGGGTAATGTTCTTCCCATGAGTATAGGCTAGACCTATTGACATGTTTCTAATGAATACGATACTGCACAAGTGATATATGTCACTTTTAATATTAGGTTATAAAGACTGTGGCTTCCATCTTGGATATATTTTCTGCCTGTTTCTGTATCTCTCTTGGATTCCTTAGTCTGAAAAGAGCCAGCTGCCACATCTCGAAGAGATTCAGGCAGACTATAAAGTGAATCCTAAAGAGGGAATAGGGGCACTCTATAGGCCCATAGCTGGTAAGAGACAAAGGCTGGCCCCCATCATAGGAGAAAGCCTGCAAGGAGTCTCCAGCCCCAGTCAAGTCTTGCAATTACTCTAGCCCTAGCTGATGGGCTGAATGAATTTTGCAAGAGCTTCTGAGTCAAAATATTGCGTTAAGCTGCTCTATGTTCCTGACTCAAACAATATGACAATGTGATGGTTGAGCCTGATTGTATCAACTCAATATTCTTGGGAAGTGCCTAGGGAATTGGTGGAACACACGTCTGTGTGTGTCTGTGTGGCTCATGACGGCATGAACTTCGGTACTATATCTGGACCTTTATCTCCTTCTGTCTGATACTGTTACCCTGCTTTGCTTCCCAGCTGCCATGAACTAAGCCACATCACTCCACCATATGCTTTTATCATAATGTTTCTACCTTGGAGCCAGGTGATCACTGACTGAATCACCTTAAAGCATAAGCCAAATTAAACCTCTTATTCTTTTAAGTTGTAGATGTCAGGTATTATGTCCATCAAAGGGAAAACTGATTAATACAGACAGTATAAATATTTCTTGTTATAAGCTGCTAAATTTGGGTTGGTTTATTCCCCACCAATAGACAACTAATAGAGTTTCCTATTTATAAAATATTAGAAATCAATAGTCAAGCAGTTTTTAGCTCAAAAATATTTTCACATATACCTTTCAAGTTTAATAGGGCAAATTTTAGCTGTTTTGGTAATGAGGAAATTGAGCAGTTTGCACCAATAGACAAAATACATTTGGAACGAGAAGGTGTGAGTTTGAATACTAACTGCCCCTTATTAGTAGTGTAAAATTGAAAACCACTTATGCAGATTACTACAAAGCCTGCCTTGTTTTATTGTTTGTTATAAGGATAAGATTGTGAACATAGTTGATGGACCTAAAGTACTAATGAAATACTAGTTTTCATTGATGGTAGAATTAATCAGGTTTCAACAAGCATAATTTGATTAAGGTTACATAGCTAGTTGGTTGTTGAACAAAAACTTATACCAAAGCTTCTAATGCTAAAAATTAGGGCTTACATAACCTTGGGAAAGTCACCTTTATTGTATGAGCCTCAATTTCCCCATAAGAAAAATGAATAAATTGGGCCAAGTAATGTAGAGTCATTTTTAGCTCTAAATAAGCTCTGACCAGAATCTTAAGGAAAGGATTCTTGTCTGGGTGACTGAATTCCCGGAAAGATTGGGTGAGGTGTTGTCTGACATCCCTGGGGTTTCAGAACCCCATCAGCCTTGTCCTGATGCTGGGGAGGCTTTGCAATTTTTCTCTGTGTAGGTGGCGGCCTTGGTGCCATGCAGAGGCTGTTGATGCCACCATCTGAGAAGATGGTACTTGCTCCTCTACTTATGCTGCCAACCCCCACACAAGCCCTGGGAATAGTGTACTATCATTTATCAGTTCAAAACATATATGCTTTGGATTGAGCTTGTGCCAAGAGAATTCATAATGAATCCAGTTCCCAATCATGCAGGAAAGAAAATAAGTCTTGGAGGGAAAAAACCAATCTGAAAACATTGCCTAGAGTTTCTGTAGAAGATGACAAAAAGGCACATTGAGAAAGTCATGATTCAAGTTAAAGTATTCATTTAGAATTGTACAAGCTTCATAATATCATTGTTTACTAGCTTTTGTATACAGTTCTACAGTTTACAAAACTTGTTTGCATACATTTTCTTATATGGAGCTTATTATTCTCATTTTTAGCTGAGAAACTAGAGTTCAGGGAAGTCAGATCATGAGGGATAGAACTCACACTTGAACTCTGATAATCATTTTCAGTTATGTTCTCTTTTCAAGGGACTGTGGGTGCTCCTGTGGCAGTAGATTTTCCTATTCGGGGGAATGATGATTTTGTAATCGTGGCTGGGCTTGTCCTCCAAGGGCACTGAACCCCTCACAAACAGACATAAAAGAAAGATGTGATTGTAGTCACACATCATGAAAAAGAAGACATAATTAGAGATGTCTGGGCAATTGAGTATTTGTGCAGAGTGCTTGTGGCAGATAGATTTGAGTCCTGTCTGTGCACCACTAAACATCTCCAAGAATAGACTGCTGTTCATGGTGCTTGATGCTGCAAATATATGTGGCATTGTGATTGGAGGACCAGGGTGCTCTTTGCAGGAGGCAGGGTCTGTTCTTTCTCTCTTAATGTGGACATGGATCATGTTAGTTCTTGGTCTTGGGTTGGGTCAGTGTGGAGCAGGCTGATGGAAGAGGCCTGCTCCACAGGGTCAAGATCTCAGAGGTCTGGGAAAAGGTTCTGGCAGGAAAGAGTTGGCTCACCCACTGCTCCACTCACTGACTGGGAAGAAGCTGGCTGCAGCGTGGTGGTGCTTGAGGTTTCCAGGCAGGCAGATCTGATGTCAGTCCCAGCTCTTTCACTGGCTCTGTGGTCTTGGGCAAGTCATTTCACTTCCTTTGTCCCTTGTTTTCATAACTAAAAGTCAGAAACATTACTATTGCCCATACTGTATACAAATTTGTTTTGACCATCCTGTTAGATTGTGTGTGGGATAGGGTTTTAAGAGAAGCATTTGGCAAATTAGAACCCATGGCCCAAATCCAGCCTGCTGCCTGTTTTTTACAGCCTGTGAGCAAAGGATGAATTTTACATTTTTTAAATGGCTAAAAAAACCCAAAAGCATAGTATTTGTGATACATGAAAATTATATAAAATAAAATTATGGATTTATATATAAATTATGTGATTATACAACACATAAAGTAAAAAATATATTATATAATTATACATTATGATTATATCATAAAGTACAATGTTATATTGTATATAATATAAATATTTATATATTAACCTTATAAAGTATAAGAGATAGACTTAGAAGAATAAATGTAAAAATTACATTTCAATGTCCATAAAAATACCTTTATTGAAAGTAACCATGCTCATTTATTTACTGTCATTTTCTATGCTACTTTCATGCTGCAGTAGCAGAGCTGAGTAGTTATGATGGAGGAAACTGTATGACCTGTAAGGCTTAACTAATTACTATCTGGCCTTCTCAGGAAAAAGCTGGCTGACCCTTGAGGCAAGGTTCAAAGAGTTCGCACAACACTGTGAGGTGGTGAATGGATAGTTGTGTTACTCTTTTCTGCAGATAGGGAAAGAGGAAGTTTGAAGTTAATACCACAAAGCTTAAAAAAAAAAAAACTGACAGAATTTGTCAAACTTCAAACTGCACATGGCATTCTCTTCCTCCATTATAAATCTCTCTCCAAGTTTGTAGACTTTGGTAAAATGATAGACAAATATGGGATCAAATGGTATCAAGGAGATTAGTAAATAAGTTATAAAGCCAGAGAGAGGAGAGGTGGGTTATAAATGCAAGAAACTAACACTGGGTAGCTGGACTCCCAGAGCAGAAATTCTACCATTGGCAAAATATATGAAAGAAGACGTGATTAATAACAAATGTAAGGAAAATCTACCAGGCCCACTAGTGATTAAAGGGTGCATTTTAAAAAATGAAATACCATTTAAACATTGTAAATTAGCAAAAATGTTAAATAACCCTAATACTCAATATAGGAGATATTGCAATAAAACTGGAATATTTATGTATTACTCATAGCAATGTAAATTGGTTAAAATATCTCTGTAAATTTAATTTGGCATTATATATTAAGAGTGTTTAAATTATTCCCATTCTTTGATTCATTGATTCCATGTCTTAAAAATCTATCCTCAGAAAATAGCTCTAAGTTCAGAAAAATAATATCCAACAAGATGTTTTTTGCAGTGTAGTTTTGGAAGTAACCTAAAGTAACTGGTTAAGTAAATTGTGAGACATTAAACCAATAGAAAATTATGCAGTTATTAAAGATGAGACAACAACACAGGGAAAATGATTATATTGTGAAGCAACAAAACAATGGAAATTATTTTTCTATGGTTTTTCTAAACAAAATTTGTGTCTCTACTGGAACAAGCAAAAATGAAAACAGTTTTCTTTTTATATATATATATATAATATATATATAATATATATATATTATATATATATATCTGCACTGGGAAATGATTATATTGTGAAGCAACAAAACAATGGAAATTATTTTTCTATGGTTTTTCTAAACAAAATTTGTGTCTCTACTGGAACAAGCAAAAATGAAAACAGTTTTCTTTTTATATATATATATATAATATATATAATATATATATATTATATATATATATCTCAGCACTGGGAATTGAACCCAGGGCCTTTGCACTGATGTACATCTCCATCCCTTTTCAAATTTTCTTCTTATTTTGAGACAGTCTTACTAAGTTGCTAAGTTGCCCAGGGTGGGCTCAAACCAGTAATTCTCCTGCCTCAGCCTCTGAGTGCTGGAATTACAAACATGTGACCATGCCCAGCTCAGATGATTTCTTAAAATGATAATCCTCCAAATTCATTGTTACAATTTTCTGGATGTAAAAGAGGGAGGATCTGGTCTTCTGGAGATTAGGCTGGTATTGGCTGAGTTGCCATGTGGTTTATATTTACAAAAGACCTTTTGCTTTACTCTACCTCTGGCTGGGATAAAGCTCAGTGATGGGGTAGAACCCACAGATGGGGTTGAGGAGGTGTTTCTGCCGGATCAGACAAGTGAGGACAGAGAGGACGGGGTGGGGGCAGGACCCTGTCCACAGATATTTACCCAGTTGTTTCAGCTTGTGTAGAGGCTGAATTGCCTTGCAAAGAGACTGGCCTTAGAGTCAAAGCCCTGAGACTCAAGACTTGACCCTGAACAGAGGGGACCCACCAGTGTGGAGAAACAGGCAGGAGGCATGATTCAGCACTGATATACTGCGAGGGTCTCTGTGACTTAGCCTGAACTGGACACCAGAAACTGACTCAGCTCTGCCATAAGGAGTCCCAAGCAGTATAATTATTCCACATGTGGCACTTCAAGGAGAAAAGAATATTAACCATAAGGAAATGGCCAGTAGAAGAGAGCCCCCCGTGTAGTTCACATGTCTCTGCTGTTGTCTGAGACTCTCCCGTGACCTAATTGATGAGTTTCTGCTGATTGAACACTAATGTTTATTCAGTACTCACATCTAACTTATTTATAGATTTTAATGATGGCCTTGTGGAACATTGTATATTGAATCCCTGTGAAGATATTTTGCATCTTTCTTTAGTAGTCTCCCCAAAGCTTTTACTTCTCTGGTTTCTTACATCAGACTGCATTTTTTCCTTCACGAAAACCCTGTTTGAACATGGAGTGATCCTGAAACAACAGTGTTTCCTGATTCCATGACTTATCTTTTCTCTTTCTGGTTCTTCTTCCTAATTATGTGGGTCACTAGTACCATCCTGCTCCTCCTCCCCTGAAGCCCATTTTGATTCCCCCATGAGATGGTAGTAGGATCTCTGCCCTCCTGGGGTTATCAGAGCAGGGCAGGCAGAGGCTTTCGAGATGGGCAGGACAGAGGCATATCCTGGTTGGAACTGTGAGGGAGACCTGGTGGAGGGACTCGTGTGAATATGTACTAGCGACAAGAATACGAGGGGCTTATATGGGGAACAGTGAGTAGTTCCATTTGGAATTATTCCAGGAGTTTTATTTGTATTAATTCAATTTTCTGGAGATGTGGAGCATGGTATGAGAAATGGGATTTATCTTGGATGAGGCCCTGAGAGAAAAGTACATCATGTGAGGGGACTCTGCAGGGTTTATCTCCTCAAACTGACAAATGGTGTGCTGGCCCCAGGAAGCCTTGAATTTGCTTATAGAGTTATTAGAAAGTATTAACAATCTTAATAAAAGTCACAGTAAACTACTACATGCTGTTTAAACAAGCTCCCTACATTTTTGTGACATAATCATCAGCAAAATGGTGATCAACTCTCGAGTTCCCTTGCAAGATATCATAGTCCATTTTACAAATGAGAAAACTGAGGCTAACAGAAGTTAAGATTGGGCCAAGGTCATGTAGCCAGTAAGGATTCTTGCAAGATCCAAATCCAGGCCCCAAATCCCTGTAAGCTTGTGCTCCTTCAGCGCTGTTTTTCTGTCCATTGATATGTGTGAAATGGTGACTTACCAGGGGCTTTTGCTCCACAACTGAGAGAAGTCAGACTTGCTAAGGAGATGCTTAAAGAAATGGTCTGAGAGGCAGCACCCAGGCAAAATTAGTGCTTCAATGCAGAGAAGGAGACCACAGCTGCACACTCCATGTAACGGGGACCTGGAGTCAATGGGCCACACTTTATGGGGTAGGATAAGAGAAGAGAGGGAAACATTGTGTATTGTACAGCTGCTAACTACTGCCCAGCAGAGAATTGCTAGGAGAATAACCTCAGTTTACTTCTGGGCAGTTCTTTGTGGTTTGTAGAGTTCCTTCCCATTCATCACATCATGATCATCCTGCTCCAGCCCTGAGAAGGTGGGAAGATAATCTCCCTTTCTTGGCTATTGAGACTCAGGGATGTTTTGTGACTTTCCTTGAGCCATACGTGCTGGTAATACCACCATTTACATTCCATTTCTCTGAAACCATCCTTCACATCCTAGCCCCCTCTCCATTCTAATTCCAGGAACACCAGGACCAAAGGAGCTCTTTCTAAGGCACTATGAAAGGAAGAGAATAACAGAGCTGGGAGATCAAAGGAGAGGCTACCTGGAGAATAGAGACATTATTTATTGATGAGAAAATTAGGAATTCAGCCCAAGTTTTGAAAAACAGAAACCATTAGCAAAATATGGGTGAAGCCCAACTATACTATTAAGATCATATAAAACAGAAGTCTTAGAGATATTCTTTTTTTAATTAATTAAGTTTATTGGTGCATTTTAGGTATGCATAATGATCGCATTCATCATAGGGAATTTGTACCTATACATGATATATCTTGATTCTTTTTTACTCATTCCCCTACCCTCCCTTTAACCTCTCTTCCCCTTCTCATTTACAAAAGCTTTGTTTCCACTTTTTCCTTCTTTTCTCATTTTTTCCTTTATCTTCCTTCCTTTCCCCCACATCCCCTCCCTAATTCCTCTCCTCATTTGAACATTTTCTTCCTATTTCACAATATCTATTATACATTTTGGTTTGGAGATATTCTTAAATGAGGCAGGAAAACATCAAAGCTAGATGCACTCCTATTACAATAATTAAGGCTATTTTAAAAACACTATTGGGGATGAAGAAACTAGAGGTCACATGAGCTGAATGACTATCTTCAGAACACACTGGGAAGCACTTACTCCCATGGTCCTTTGAGTCCCATTCCTTGGTTGAACTGCTGAGGCCACTGACCATGCTGCCAGGCCTGACTATTTCCAGCATCTCAACCTGCACTGGTCCCTTGGCTGTACCTTGGTTGGATTCCATAAGCTGCAATGAGTAATATTCATGAATCTTTTTCTAAAGATGCTAATTATTCTTTAATAGTACTATTATAAGAGATCACAGACCTTTTTATAGAAGTAGCCCAGTAAAAGTTGCAATCATTTCTCTAAACTGGAAGAGCATGTTTTAAAAGTAATTTTCTTTTAACACTCCATGAGAAGTTTACCAATTTGAATACCATTGTCTTGATTCATTACTTGATTCATTTTCATATTTACTTTTTTAAGACATCCCCAAATAAATGTATTACAATTAGTGAATGTAGTAATTTAAGGGACTCTAGGTCATAACAGTATTTGGAAATTGTACAGATATTTTTTAAATTTATGGCTTATGCTGAAGGACCACATTTATTCAGAGGAGGTTTTATATACTATAGATTTTCCCAGATAAATGAATGATACTATCCTTGAAATGTCCTGTCTAGGATTGAGATCACTACATACTGTGGGCATCAACAAAGCTGGGAAAGGGCAGGGTCTTATTATAAGGAACATGAGGCAAGGTTGAAAAGATGAAAGAACTATGATGGAGGTAAAGATCTGAGAATTTAGAACCCAGCCTCAAGGCTAGGAGGGACTGGTGAGAGAATACAGAATGGGAGAGAAGGCAGGAAAATGCTTGCATGGATTATAAACTGGGCAAGGCTCTGTGGACTCCTGGTCTTTGAAGGCTCAGAGCCTTTCCTTTTCCACCTCCAGGAACCTTGGATAGGGATGATCTAAGCCCAAAGTCTGTTGTTACATGTGGCTGGGACCTGATATCTATTTGCATGTAGGTAGCTTTGGAATGCAATTATATCATGTTTAAGGGCTGGAAGGAAGGGACCTTAAAAATAGTTCTAATTACAGGCAGACATTCAACATCCACTCTTGTACTAATATCACTTGTTAACCTTTTAGTTTGTATTTCATGGAAGTCGTAACAATCCCGAGAGTTCGTAAATCCAGTTTTTGGACAAAATATTTAGGAGGTGTAAATCAGTGTGCTGTGGTACAAAGAACATGGGACAAAATCTGTGTTCCAATCCCAGACCACCAGTGACCAGCTGTGGACAAGGTCACTCAATCCATCCTGCAAGGTTCACATTCAATACCTACACACTGGGATTAAAGAGAATCAGAGAATTAAGAAAAACAACAGTCCATAAGCTGCCTCCAGAAGGCCCAGCATATGTGAGATAGTGGTATTGATAATAAATGACAGGCCTGGGTTCAAGATTCTGGCTCTATAATTAATCAGGTCTGCAACCCCATCAACCAGTCTTTCTGAGCCTCAAGTCTCTTGTCTGTTGAGTAGGAATAATAATCTAACATCTAAATCTGAAGGTTCCTTTGAGGATTAAATGAAATAATACACCCGCAATATGCAATCATTAAGTGTGAGCTATGATTATACATTTTTTATAAAAGGATAGCTTGCCCAAGGCCAAGTTGAGTTCTAGAAGCTTCTAGAAGGCTCTAAAACTAGGTGGATCACACCAAGATTGGCTGAGAGGGCAAAGAGGGCTAGAGCTGTCTGGAGAGGTGTATGAGGGGGAATGTTAAATAAAGATAGGAGGCCAGATGCCAAGTGAGACCTTGTCTAGTCCATACAAGCTTGCAAGTCATAGACAGCTTGTCCTGGGCAGGGGAGGGAACATGTACTCTGTGTTTCAAGAGGGCACAATGAGGACCAATGGTGGGAGCTGCAGTGGAAAGAGTCCAGCACGGTGGGAGGAGACAATCTTTAGCAGGATTTTGCAAAACTAAAAGGGCCCCTGGGAGGAGTCAAGCTAAGCTCAGAGGAAAGGGGTGCACACAATGTTGGCCTGTGTTTGAGGGCCTCTTCAGAGCACAAAGGTGGCCAAAGGCTTAATCTTTGAAATAGCCCCTGTGATTTGAATCAGCTAATCCCCTCTTGCACACTTCCAGTCCTTTTTCCTTTTCCACGTAGGTTCATAAATTCATAAACTTTTATCCTTTCTGTGGCAGCAAATGATATTAGAAAGCTAATTAGCTACAGAGCTAATTTTCATGTCACAGTAAAATTATAGGTTTCATGGTATAGAACAAAATTACCATTCTATCCCTCCTCATCCTCTATTCCCATCCCATCCCTTTTCCTTCTTCCATCACATGCATACACTCCCCTCTTCTGTCTGGTCACAAAGGTCAGCAGAGAGGGGTGGCCTCTCCGGAGTCCCTTTCTCTTCTGTGTCAGGCATATTTGCATTTGCAAACAGCTTTAATTGAGTAGAGTTTTCATTGCTCTTTCTCCTTCTCCTGTTTTTAAATGCAAATGTTAATGTTTGGTTAGCATGAGTTCAGAATTAAGCCTCTGCTACCTGTGGCTGCCTCCTTCCCTGGATTCTAAATAAGCACAGGTGGAGTGTTGAGACCTGCTGAGAGCTTGTAAGTCCTGGAAGGCTGCAGTCCAGCTAATTGCTGGTCCTGCTGAGAGGGCTGGGCAGGGCCTTGTCTCACTTACCAGCTCTCAGGGAATCTTGCTTCCTACCAGCAGTGAAGGAGAGAAAATTAGTGTGCTGGAAACAGACAGGCAGGCAGGGATAAGGCTTCTCTTTGGAATTAGGTTCTGGATTCTCTTTTGGCATCAAAATTTTGTGCAATTGAGGCTATCAGAAATCATCAAATTTGAGTCTCAGCAATTGGAATCTCTTAGACCAAGACCTTAATGGTTTGTCATTGAACCCCGCTTGAATGTTCCTATGGGCATGGGATGGTGGTAATTCCTTCACAAGGCAGCCTCTTCCAGAGAACCAGCTCTGGTTGATAGAAAGGATGTATGTAACGCTGGGCCAAGATTAACTTCCTATTCTATCCAGCCATTGCCTTCAGCTTTCACAGAGAACATAATTGATCCTGTTTCCAAATGACAACATTTCAGATATTTGGAGGCAACTCTTAAGAAATTCAAGTGTCTTCTCTCCTACAAGCTAAAGTCCTATTTCTTCACATCTGTTACACCTATCACCCTGCCCCTCCTTCCACTGTAGACTCAGATCATCTGTCACCCACAGAGCAGAGACTTGTAGTTGGGGCTGTGGTCCAGTCATGGACTGTCTAACACAGGTTAGAATGGAGCTATCCATCTTCTTCCCACTCATTAGAGCTCTTCCTTCTTACCAAGATTGCCCAAGATGCTGTAGACCTGCAAAGCAGCTATGTCACATGGTCCATCCTTGCTGAACCTATTTTATTCCCAAGTTCTTTCTCACAATGATGTTTTCTAGGTGTAACAAGGTGTAACTCAGCCCTTAGCAAGGGAATACCGAGCTCTTCATTTAGTGATGAGGAAAGTATGTTCTTCTAAGGTGTCAGATAGAGCTCTACTCTAATGAGGGTATTTTACTGAAGAGGGTACTTCAGAAATCAGAAACCTGGGTGCTCAGGGCAGAATCCCAGACACCTGGGTGCTTCTCTTGCTTTAGGCCAGAAGTGCATGATTCAGATAGCAAGAGAAGTCAAATCTAAACTCTCTGGATGGTCCCAAGGAATTCATCTGAAAGGGACCAATCAGAGAAGGAGCATCTGGAAATGAGCTATGGGGTAGAAATGCATGAGGAAGAGAGTGCAGTGATTTTACAATAGAAGGCCCATAGCTCCTAAAATTTGGTTTGGAGAACTGTGTGGTTGAGAAGAGATGAGGTAAAGGAAGTATGGCAGAACAGCAGAGAAACTACAGTCGATAGCAATTCTTCCCATTTCCCTCTAGGTTCAATGACAATCCCTACCGCAATCATCATAACAGCTCATTTGCAGGAGAAATGGGAGTATTTGCAGGAGAAAAAGAAGCAACCTGTCACTGTGACCTTCACATCCATTTCTCTTCCCAGGTCTCAACCAATTATATTAGCTGCTTCTGGACTCCGGTCCTATTGCATTATATAACAGTCCAGGAAATGCCCTGCCAGCATGGATCTAGCTTTCTTGACATCAAGGATAGTTTTCTCAGATTCATGTGTGAACTCCCCCATGTCTACAATCAAGAGATATGATTAACACCCACATTCTATAAAGTCTATATATCAAATAGTATGTATATGACAGACCCCCCACACACACACACACACTCATGCTCAAAGACAGCAGAAGTGTTCTTACACTTCCCAAGGGGGCTTGGCCATAGATAAGAAAATGTAAGATGATGGTGTGCTCCCACCATTGTGAACAAAGAAGGCCAAACACTGGATCTTTTGTGGAATGCCTGGTACAATTTGCATTAATTTCATCTGTACATGGCTTTTTATTATCACCATCTAGATGCTCCTACTGCTAAAATGACCCTTTACAGCACACTGACTCTCTATAGTAACAGAGAAAGTATTTGGTTTATATCACTACTTCTAGATCCCCATTATAGACACCAGCCATGTGCCTGATCCTGATGTTCTTCAATGACTCCATCTGCATTTATAAAATTTGAACTTCTTTAGATTGCTGATTGCTATAGGTAGAAACATCTTGTACTAAGAGTTTTGTGAATAGTAATATTGGGGATGGATCAGACATGTACGGAAAGGAAACAGAAAAACAGTGATGCCTATTAGTAGAGAAGGAAAAAGATAATAGTCACAGTAGCACAAATTGCCATTTTGTGTTTTAACTCATCTTCAAGCTTTTCTGGGGGGGCACAATCTGTAAAGTACAGCAGCAACCATTTTATAGCTTAAAAATACTGTTTTGAAAGACATGAAATGACTTATTGAATTAGCAATGGACAGAGATTAGGCCTCAAGTCAGGATTCTTCTTCACCATTTTCACTCTTTTTTCTTCTTTCCCTTGACCTGGAGGCCTAGAATGGAGACTTGGTGTAAAAGATCTGTGGGTGGGCAAGTTCTCTAGGTTACCTGGCAAAAGTATCTTGGCTGCAATCCCAAAGTCAAGCTGGCTTTGAGAACTGGACCTTGCAAGATCTTATTGATTCAACCAGAACGTGTGGAACTCTGAGACAAGGGGATGACTTGGACATGGCCCCTGCCTTAAGGAAAGACCCAGTACTGGGAAATATAGCAGACCTATGTGAAAAATTATATCACAATTTAAAGTTGGTTTTGTATTGCTATAACAGAAAAAGCACAGACTAGATAATTTATAATGAATAGAAATTTATTTGGCTGTGGTTCTAAAGCCTGTGGAGGTCAAGATCAAGGGGCTGTATCTGGTGAGAATCCTCATGTTGCACAATAATACAGAAGATATCATATGGGGAAGAGAGACAGGGAAGAGGCCAAACTCATCCTCTGATAACTAAACCACTCCTGTGATAATGGAATTAATTCATTTCTGCAAAAGTCTTATCTCTCAACACTGTTGTGTGAAAGATTAAACTCCCAACACAAACTTTTGAAGACATATTCAAGCCATAGCAGGTTGTATATTTGGAGTGCAAAAGAAGCAATACTTGTACATGGACCATGAACTAGGAGTTCTAAGGCAGGTGATACTACAGAAAGCCAGGAGGGTCAGGAGGCTTCCTGGAGTGGATAGAATCATTGAGTATGGAGCTTGGAAGAGGGTCAAGGGCAGGAGAAATTGTGAGTACAGGTGCTGAGCTAGACACATTCACAGTATGTTCATCCTATGCTGAGGAATCTAATCCACACAGAACATGGAGTACAAGGGCTAGGTGGGCACAACCAAAGTGGAAAGATAAGCCTCTCATTTCCCTTGAATTAGTTTGATTTCAAAGTCTTGAAGAATGACTTGCTCCTATGTGCACAACTGAATAGTCAAGGAGTAAGGAGTTGAGTGGAAGATGAATAAACTCAGACTTTGAAAAAAATGGCTTCCACAATCATGTTACGATAAAGAAATACATTTGGCAGCCTTGCCTTTTCTAATGGGCTCTTCTAGAGATTTTTTTCCTAGAAAAGTTACAGACAAATGGCCTTGTCTCAGAATGCTGTGATGTGAGGCATCTGTAGTGGGCCACTAGAACTGAGCTCATCATTTATTTCCAGTGTGCGGGCCAAGGCACCAAATTGAACCATGCCTACAGTGGGATGCGTTGTTTCTGGACTGGCAGTCCATCATAACTGAAAATGAGAATGATTAAAATTAAAAAATACCAATCAAAAGCTTTCCCTAAAGAATAAAACCAAGCATGATGCATCCAGAGCCACAGCTAATCAGTTTAACAAATGAACTTAGTGAAATTGTAGGACAGAAAGGCAACATACAAAAATCAGCTTTATTTAATATATTCAACTAATAAACTATCTTAAAAGAAAATAATCCCATTCATAGTAGTATCAGAAAGGGAAAAAATAAAGGAATAAATTTAACTATGAAGGAGGAAGACTTATACACTGAAAAGTATATAGCATTGATGAAAATAATTAAAGAAGATACAAAATAAGTGGAAAATTATATCATATTTATGGATTGGAAGACTTTAATATTGTTGAAATGTCCACACTACTAAAAGTAATCTACAGATTCAATGAAATCTCCACCAAAGTTTCCACTGCATTTTTTGTATAGAAATAGAGGAGACAAATCTAAAATGCATATAGAATGACAAAACACCTCAAACAGCCAAAGCATTCTTGAGAAAAATGAACAAAGCTGGAGGCATCATGCTTCCTGATTGCCAAATATATTACAGTACAAAGCTACAGTAATTAAAACAGTAAGATACTGGCACAAAAGCAGACATATAGAACAATGAACAAAATAGAGAGCCCAGAAATAAACCCATTTATACATATAATTAACTGATTTTGACAAAGGTGTCAACACAATGAAAAATGGTGTTAGGAAACTGGTCATAAACATCAAAAGAATGAAATTAGACCCTTAGCACAAAAATCAACTCAAAATGGATTAAACATAAGGATTAAATCCTAAGACTCCTAGAAAAAACTTGGGACGAAAACTTTATAACATCCTTGGTTGAGGCAAGGATTTCTTGGGCCAAAAGCACAAAGAACAAAAGCAAAATTAGACAAGTGGGATTTCTTCAACTGAAAAACTTCTGCACATAAAACAATCAACAGATTGAAAAACCAATTTACAGAATGACAGAAAATATTTGCAAGGCATATAATTCCTACAACTCGATAGCAAAAACCATAAAACCTGATTTAAAAATGGGGAAAGGACTTGAATAGGCATTTCCCCAAAGAAAACATACAAATGGCCACTAGGTATATGAAAATATGCTCATTGTCACAAATCATTAGAGAAATGCAAATCAAAAACAAAATGAGATAGCCCACAACTGTTAAGATGGCTATTTAAAAAAAAAAAAATGCTCGTGAGAATGTAAAGATATTGGAGCTCTTATTGTTGGTGGGAATATAAAATGCTGCAGCTGCTATGGAAAACACTATAGAAGTTCTTTTAAAAACTAAAAATAGAATTACCATATGATTCAACAATCCTACGTCTGGGTATATATTCCAAAGAGTTGAAATCAGGATCTCAAGAGATACTAGCATTTCCAAGTTCATTGTAGCATGATTCAGAATGCCCAAAATATGGGAACAACATAAATATCTATAGGGCCAGGGATTTATCTCAGTGGTACCATGTCTGCCTCGCAAGTGCTAGATCCTGAGTTTGATACCCATACCAAAATAAATAAATAAATAAATAAATAAATAAATAAATAAATAAATAAATATAAATATCCATTGACAGATGAATGGATAAAGAAAATGTCACACACACATGCATGCATGCACATGCACACTTATACATACACATGCACACACCATGCACATGCCACAATGAAATATTACTAAGTCTTTTAAAAAGAAGGAAATACTATCATATGCAATATCATAGATGAACCTCAGTGTCAGTAAGTAAAATAGGCACTCACACAAACACTACAGGATTCCTTATATCAGGTATAGAAACAGAAAACAGAATGGTGGTTGCAGGGAGCTGAAGGGAAAGGATAATGGGGAGTTGCTGCTCAGTGGTTATAAAGTTGCAGTTTTACCAAATGAATAAGTTACAGAGATCTGCAGTACAACTTTGTGTATATAATTAACATTACTGTATCAAGGATTTAAAATTTTGTTGAAGATAGAAATTATGTTGTGTTTTATTACAATAATAATAACAACAATAATGGCCATGTCTATAGAGGGCCCTTTGTCTCTCTGAAACTTACTTTTCTAATTTATGAAATGGCCAGTCCAGACTTGGTGACCTCTAACTCTAAATGTTAGCTTCAAAAATGTTCACGCCATGTTGGCCACCTGATATTTCGAAACAGCAAAGGCTCTAAAACAACATAATTGTCAATTTAAGTGAAACTTTTAAAGATCTTAATATAAATTAAAAGGAGCCAAATTTTCTCCCTTTTTAATATTTTACTCAAAATAATACCGCTAGGACAGACAGAAACCACTCAAAATCTCATTCCCTATCAAGAGCCTCTATTAACATTTTGACATACTATTTTATTTAGGATTATTTTAATATTGATTTTAGTTGTTTGTTCCTTTTCATAGCTAAATTCATACTGTGTGTACAATTTGAGCCCCACTTTTAGATTTTTTTCATTAATGCAACCAACATTTTTTTGATAACCTGTTATGCATGTGCCTACACTATGCATTAAGGAAGCAAAGATGAACAAAAAGTAGTCCCAGAAGAAAAGAATTTCATAATCTGGATAGAAAAATAGATAAGCAACAATTAATTAAAATCTAGTGTAAAAAGTGTTTTACAAGAGGGGACACATGGTTCTAAGGGAACAGAGGCTTCTTGGTAGTTACAAAGCCTTAAATTAAGACAATTATGTGGCTGCTTAGCAAAGCACTACATGTAACAGCTACTATTGAAGCCAAATGTGGACCAAGTAACTTAATCATGGTTGGATGTAATGTTTTTACCTCTTCTAGATACTTTCTTTGTTCTTTTAACACTGCACTATTTACTAAAAAGAAAAGTGAAGGTGGACTCAGAAACACTGCCTTAAGCCACCTCATATGGAAGATGCACATTGAGGAAGGTAGAGCAACAGGGTAGAAGGAATTAGGATTCCTATATCAGTCCTGACCTGCTTACAGTTGGATTTCTATATGAGAGAAAAAGTGTCTACCATGCTTAACAACCACTCTTATACCTGTGTCTTTCTTATACCAGTTAGAATCTCAATCTTAACTAATACAAATTGCAGAAAGATTCCTAGAGAAGTAGACAGAGCAGAGACAGAAGAATTTATAAGACTTTCTCAGATCTTTGAATCTTATTCTCAAGGCATTAACACCACTGAAGAATTTTAGGCAAAAAGATGACATGATATAGTTTGTATTCTGGGAAAATAATTCTGGTGCATGAAGAATAGATTGGAACAGACAAAAAGGGAGGTGAAGATGTTTGATAGAACACTATTGCTACTATCCAGATGAGGGAAGTTAATAAACAAGATATTTGAATGCTATTGGATGTACTAAACAATGGTCATTGGTTTAGGACCGCTGGATGTAACAGTGGGGAAAAGGAAGAAATCAAGCATGCATGATTCTTGCTTGTATTTGCTAATAGAAGGCACAAGAGGAAGATTATGATCAGCTTTGATGATTATAATCAGGTCCATGGATTGACCTTGGAGTTAGTAAGTTTTTAGCTTTTGGCATGTTGAGTTTGAGTACCCATGGGGATATTCAGATGGAGGCTTTCAGTCTGAGATTGGCTTTATAGACCTAGAATTCATTTAAGATGTGTGGGTTGGCGTTGTAGATTTGAGAATTATCATCATTGATATGGTAACCAAAGTCATGGAACCAAATGAAACCATCAGGAAACTAGCCAGAAAACAAGGGGCTTCTGGGTATAGCCAATATCCGATGTATATGGGGAGCTGTGAGGAAAAAACTACTCAAAACAGAGCCAAGGAAGTATGTGTCACCAGTTCCAAGGGAAGGGGACAGTGTAGCAGATAATAGTGACCATCCATGTCTGTGATGCAGAGAAGCCAATTAAGCTGGGAGCCCTAAGCATAGTGTCTGTGAGCTCAGCATTATTCAATACATGTTGGAGTGAATTGCTAATTGGTAAATCACTAAATTGATGCTGTTGTTTTTAATTTAATTATTTGCTCTGTTTTGGTTTTCATCAGAAACAGCACATCTAAATTGTGTTTGCTGAGACAGACAAAGTGGGAAACCCTGTTTATGTTAACTCTTGTTAACCCCTAAAAATCCTTTGTTCTTAGTCACTATAAATGTACCCTTTATTCACTAAAGAAAATTTTACATAGACAAAAATAAAAAAAGAATATAAAGGTAACACCAGGTAAGGCAGATGAAGGTTGGTTCCTATTTTCTTTGGCCATGGTCAACCCCATGAAACTGCCTCCAAGAACAGGACTTGGAGGGGCTGACGTCAGGTGTGGACGTCAGGGGAGCATGCTTGGAACAGCTGCTCTTTTCCTTTTGTGGGGGCAGGAATGCTTCTGAGAACCTGATAAGAGCTGTATTTCTCCTCAGAAAAACAGCTACAGCATTTATACATGCAATTTTACTTTCACTTTCTGTGGGACTCTGTGAAGCCTGAGTTCCCCAAGGTCAGTGGGGAACTGTTTCCACTCAGAGCCTCTCCCATCTTCTCCCTCACTCTTAAATGTACCTAAATACCATTAATTACCCTCCAAGACCTCTCCCTGCCTGAATCTTTCCCTCCGTTTGTAGAGCAACTAAGAAATTCTGGATTCCCTCAAGGCCACTGGCTTTTACTCAAGGTCAACCATCACTGCCCTCACCAATGGGATTTTATTCCAAGTCAAAAGGACAGCTCTGAGGAGGTAACTCTGGCAGGCAGTTAGCAATGACTCTGAGCAGCTTCTTAGAAGAAAAAGTAGTAGGTCCGAAGAAAAATGATTTATGTTTTAAATTTTATCTCTGCATCTTATTTACAACATGACCTTGAGTAAGTCACTCTACCACTCTAAGCCTCTGTTTCTTTTCAAAGAAGAATAGTATTTTTTGCCCTATATTCCTCACAGTATAAATCCAATGAGTTAACAGATGTGAAAATGCTTTATAAAGTAAAAAACATGAAAGAAATGTAAGGGTTATAAGTGATCATTTTTTTTTTGTACTGGGAATCGAACTCGGGTACAATTGATAATTAAAGCAACTAATATTGAGAATTTATTACATACTACCTCTTTCATTATATAATTATCTTTATCTCATTTCATTCCCACAACTCTATTTTACCGATTTTAAAAAAATGAGGCTTAGAGAGGTTAAGTAACTTGCCCAGGGCTACAGAGCTGGTAAGTGTTAGCACTGGGATTCACAAAGGATAACTTTATGGGCTATGTACTGGTTGGCTTTCCCATTGCTGGGCCAAAATTCCTGACATGCACAACTTAAAGGAGGAAATAGTTTATTCAGCTCATGGTTTCAGAGGTTTCAGTCCATGGTTACCTTGTTCCAAAGAAGAAACTTCATGGCAGAAGGACGTGGTGGAATAAATCTGCTCACATCATGCAGCCAGAAAGACCAGAGAGAAAGAGAGCTGGTACGAGGTGTGCTCCAATGATCCACCTCTTCTATCTACAAATGGAGGGAAAGATTCAGGCAACTAGAGGTCCTGGAGGGTAACTGATGACATTTAGGTACATTTAAGAGTGAGGGAGAAGAGGAGAGAAGCTCTGAGTAAGCCCTACTCCTGAACAGCACACTCGAGTATGAATATTGGTAGATTAATCCACTAATAAGTATAACACCCTCATGATCCAATCACCTCTCCAGGAGCCACTTAATCCAGTCAAATTAATAATTAAGATTAACTGTCATAGGCTGCACTGGGGCAGTTGGGTTTTACAAAACAAAAGGGGAAATGGTGCAGAGAGGAAGGTCATTCTTGTTGAGTGCTTCTTAGCTTAGGAGATTCTTTAGCATGTTGTCTCAGAAGAATTCTGAGAAGTGGGTTGTAAATGTTACACCTCCAGAGAGCATTCTGTGGTGACTGGCACATTATATACCTCCATAAATATTAGCTATTAGAATTAAGTTATTGTTCCAGATCCCATTGCACAGTGAGAAAACCAAGGCTCAGAGAAGTTGTTTTGACCTGTCCGAGGATCTATGTTTAGTAAATAGCAGAGCTGAGCATAGTATTCAGATGTCGGGGTCTTGAAGTTCATGCATTTTCCACAGACACGCACTCTCTTCTGAGCAAAAAAAAAATGCTGGCATGACTTTGCTTTTGTTGTTCCAGATCTTCCACCTTTCTGCTACACCCTTATGGCCTTGAAATTTCAGACCTCCAGCCTTTAGTATTTCCTGATACCCTTCTGGATTCACTATGCTGAATTGCCATATTTGAGAACTGGTACCATCCTGATTAGACATTTATTGGCCAGATTCCTTGCCTGTCAGCATGCCAGCTGATAGGCTCACAGGCACAAGCCTCCAACCCTAGGGACTGTCTGGTTCAAGCAGTGAGCCGTCCTGTTAGTAGCTGGCTGGCCCCACAGCCAAGCCCGGAAGGCTGAAGGGGAGGGCTGGGGGATCACCAGATGACAGAAAGGAGACAGCGAGTCTGCACAGGGTGAAGAGAGGCTTTCTCTCCAGCTCTGGTTTTATTTATGCATCATTTAGACCCCAACAACTTCCCAAAATAATTTGAAGTGGCTAATGGCTTAGGTTTGTCTAGTGTTTCAGTTTGCAGAACACAGGGATTTTGTGATATGATTTGAATGTGGAAATGTCTCTGGGGGTAGTTGGTATAATTTCCATTTTACAGATGAAGAACACTGGAGTAGAGGCAGCAAAAACAATTCACCCAAGGTTACATAGTACATACTCATCAGGGCTTCCACTCCAGTCTAGGCTTCTTGACAATGAAGTTGCTCTATTCCCACCATTTTGTACTGTTTTCCAATAAAGCAGACATTGGAGTTGGTAGAGGAGAAGGAGACAGTGACATCAAAAAGAGTGTAGATGGGGCCGGGGATTTAGCTCAGTGGTTTTGCCGCCTGCTGCGCAAGCGCAAGGACCCAAGTTTGATCCCCAGTACCAAAAAAAAAAAAAAGAGTGTAGGGCCTGAGCCAAGCCTAGAGTCAGCCTGGAGGTAGGACAGTTGGGCTTAGAAATGTCTGTCCTGCTACTTGATTGCTGCTTGAGTTACTGACCTTTCTTAGATTTCCCATGTACTGTTTTGTGTCCTCTAAAGGCTATTGAGCAGGCCATTCCTTGAGTAAATGCTTCCTAAGTAAATGCTGGCCAGGGGAATTAGTCCAAACTAGGGGACAGCTTCCCCAGCAGCTTATTGGAGTCAGGGATCCTCAGGAGCCATCTAGGAATCTCTGGAGGCTGCCGTTTCTTTGTTTCTTTCTCCAGCTCAGCCTGAACTCTCTGTTGCCTTGCCCTCTGCTTCTTCCTGGCCTTGTTTCCAACTGTGCCATTTTGCAATCATGCCCAAGCTGCAGTTGGAAAGGAAGCCTCAGAAATCACTAGTTTAAATCCTTTCCTCTGACAGATAGGGAAACTGAGGATTAGAGAGATAGCAGCACACGTTTCCTATGCCATTCTTCTTCTAAGATGTTGTGTGTGTCAGCGTTGTTGCCAAGGCCTCTGGGCCAAGTTCCCAAGCACTTGGCCTTGGCCATGCCATTAGTCGCACCCTCTCCAGAACTTTAATGGACTGACTGTAACCCCAGTCCAGCCAGAGCTGCCTTGACTCAAGCAAGTGTGACAGCAAGGCTGGCAGCTCTCCTTGAAATCCCAGCCTGCTACAATCTCATTAGAGCAAGGGTCTATCCCAACCCTTGCCAAAATCCCAGGCTGAAACAGTGAGAAGTCTTTGACCTATCCCATCACCAGAGCCAGGGAATGAGATCAGCTTGGGTGAATCAAGAATACAGGATGAGAAAATCTTTCCTTCAATCCCTCTGGATCCTTTAGTATTTGAGCAAGGCGCGTAGTTTTACTATAAGCAGCAGTCTGAGATTCTCACAGCATTGAGCCACAAGTCTTTCATACAAGTCTGTGTGTTCTGCGAAATTTATCCCTTTATTTTTGGATAAGCCCCAGCTGAAGTCAAGTGTACTGTGGTCCTCTTATCTTAAGTACAAGGTACAGCCAGGAAGAATGAGGAATCATACATTGCACAAAGGCATTGTAAGCTTTTTTTAAAAAACATCAGTAATTGAAAACCAAAGAAGATGAGGATATGGTAATGTATCTTGCAAAACATGCTATAAAATGGAATACTTCTGGCTCTTAATATAGGAAATTACTTCCAAATACTAACCAAGTATTGGAAAAGGAAAAACTGATTACATTGTTAGGATTTGGGGTGAGAATGCTCCCTTTTTCAAACATGGAAAAAATAGTCAATCAAAATCATTTAAAGCCTATAAATATTTATTCAGTGTTGGTCTTAGTACCTAACACCATAGTGGGTTTGAGGAACTCAGAGATGAGTAAGAAGCCCCGGCATCCATCACCCAGGAATTCCACTCAATGAGGTGAAAGAAAATCTTTTATAGTCCAGTCATGATGGTGTTCATAGAAAGAAACACAGAGATGGCTTAGGGAAGGAGTCAGGGAAGGCTTCCCCAAGAAACTGATGACTGAGATGGGTTTGAAGACCGAATGATTTCCATGGATGGTGTTGTGAAATCAAGAGACAAAGCTATCACTGGTTGACAGTCAGTGCAAGGGCACAGGAGCAAGGAACTCTTGTAAGTGTGGTGAGAAGAAAACAATGACTGGAGAGGACCCTGGAGCCACAGGCAGAGGCCCGGCGATAGCTGAATGGGCGTGTCCAGCCAGCTATTTAACACCTGCTCTAAAGGAACCAGGGAAATTTTACCTTTGTGATTATGGGCTGTTGAACTGAGGAGCTAGTATTCATCTTTATATGTATTTATTATTGTTGTTATTATGGATATTAGGATCTCAAAATAACCAGGCCCAGTTTTTCAATTTATTTTTTAAATTTACATACAACAAAATTTACATCTTAGGTGCTATATTTTTATGGGTTTTGCTAAGTGCATGGTCATATTTCCTCCTCCACAATCATGACACAGAATAGTTTTGTGTTTCAAAAATTCACTTGTGCTCACCCCTTGTCACCAGTCCCCACTCCCTTTCCAACCCCTATTCTCTGTGAGTCTAATTTTCCTTTTCCAAAATTTTGTATAAATAGGGCCACACATTATATAGACAGAGCAAGCTTTTAACAGAGAAAAAGAAATGGTCCAATCTGTAGCTTTTTGTTTTCAAGTTCAGAGATTTTAATGCTTTAATAAAGTGAAAAGGAAAAGAAAATTCGTGTGACAGGTGAAAAGATAGTGAATATGAAAAACACAGCTCCTAGCTTTCTTCCAAGTCACTGGTAAACTGAGCAAGAAAAGGCCCATTCTGGACCCTTGGAAGACCATGAGAGCCTCCATCCAGGTTATCATCATTAGTGATTTAGACTTGATGAACACATTTATTAAAGCTGTAACGGTGTCCCACCAAGTCCTCTAGCATGCAGTTCCACAAAATATATTGCAAAGGCATGGGAAAATAAATGCCTCTGCATTTTACCAGTATTTGTTGAAGAAATTCCTTGATTTTACTTTGACCAGAAAGAGAAATAAAGATGGCTTGGTTTGACTTTTTGGGGGCATCTATGCCAATTCCCTGAGATCATAGCTTTCTGGTCTATGACCAGAGAAAGGAAGCTCCAAGTTCTATCTGGGCATGATTGTGGCCAAAAGGCTGGTGGCAGATGTAGAATGAAACTTGGGTCTGTGAATCAAGGAGGCCAAGACAGCATATGACTGAGGAATTTGACAAGGTGTCAGCCTTCAAAGTTACAGAGGGCGATGGCAAGAATGGAGAGGGTAAATTTTATACAAGGGTTGAAATCTATGGAAAAGAAGAAATTGGGTCTGGTGAAGATCTCTTGCGTTTCTTGTGTTATTTTTTATGCTGTGGGACATTTATGAATAAATTAAATTTTATAAGAAAAAATTAATTTGAGATGTTTTGTATTTTCTTTAAATGTTAAAAATACTTTATTCTCATGGTACAATCTTCACATCAAAAGGATAAAAGGCAACAAATAAAGCCCTCTCATTCTCCTCTCTTCCTACTAGTATTTTCCAGCAATTAGCTTTCTTCCATATTCTTCTATAAATTTCCTGTTTATATACAAATATATGTCTTTTCTGTGATATCAAATAGGATCATATTACACAGTACTATAACTTGTTTTTTATCACTTAGTATCTTAATGTATGTTGGACAGCATTCTATGTCAGAACATAGAGTCTAACTGTGTTTCTAAACAGCTACATGATATTCCATAGTATGGCTGCACCGTAATGTATTCTAACCAGTCTCCCATGGAAGGATTTAGATTATTTCCATTTTTTCCTATTACAAATAATGCTGCAATGAGCATCCTTGCACATATGTCTCCATGTACTCTTTCCAGTATTCTGCCAAGAATCAGCATGAAGAAAAACAGTTTCTTGAATTCAACTTCTATCCATGTTCAAATATCCTGTCTTTTGTATCTATGATACTTCTTTCGTAGAGTCCAGCCATCATTTGAAATCAATCTTTTAAGAAGCCCCACCTTTATTTGTTTCTCTCTTTCTTAGAAGCTCTTCTCAGTAGAAAGATACCATGTACTTAAGTTTCCTTGAAGCCTTCATGTTGTTTTTCTTCATTGGTTTGACTATTTGTTAAATATAAATATTCACAAATGTCTTGCTATTTTTAAATTTTTAGACTGTAGAATAAGGGAAGCTGTTTATCTAATGACATCTCTGATCCTTCTTTTCTGGATAGAGGGTCCTGAGTGGCTTTAAACTTGGTTGAGCCGTGAGATACAGCTATAAGAATGAATAAAGAGAAATAATTGTCACATTTCTAGCAAGAGTGTTATGGAGCTTCAACTTCCCATCAGCTGGGGGAGGAGGAGAGTGAGGCTGGGAAGTCTGCCACAATATTTGGCATGGCTGGGCTTCCAGATTGCATCTATTTTTGTAGCTGTGTGAGTTGGGAGGAGATTAGAAGGATAGTCAAATTTCCTGCTCCAGGTTGTAAATTGATCAAGAGGTGGAAGGAGCACTAGGTTGAGAGTCCAAAGATCTGGTCTTGGTGCCAGATTTCCCAGATATTAATAAAGGGGCCTTGGAAAAATTCTTTCCCTTTTCCAAACACACTTTTCTTTAGCTCTTAAAAACAATTAAAAAAAAAAAAAAGAATGTTGAGTTAATTGGTAGGAAAGTCCCTCCTCTTCTAATATTTTATTGTTCTAAAGTTCTAAGAATGTTTACCCCAATTTTAAAAAACTTTCTACACTATAAGAATGTTTATCATGTACCATCTATCAAAAAGATTCACTGGAAGTGGAAGTTTCTTTGTTAGTAAATATATGCTGAGGGGACTTGGGAGTCAAATCTTCATCTGTGTGTTCTCTGTTTCAAAGCTTTGCCTCCAGCAATAAAGATTGGGCTGAGGTGATATCCAAACTTGTTGCAGAAGATTGCAGAGCCATGCAGGAACCTCCAAGCCTCCGAAACACAGAAACCTGCTTGGGATCCAAAGCGAAGCCAGTGAGATGAGGGATGGGTGGTTTCTATGCAAGGCCACACACGAGAGTGCCCAGTTCTGTGTCTTTGAGGGATCCTTTCTGGGCAGATGTTCTGGAGACAGCTAGCACACATGCACATGCCCTGTGCTCCTGGTGAATCTCCAGTGACACAGGTCTGAGGGCTGGGCCCTCCTGAACATGTCTTTCAAACTTCTCCAGAGGCCACAGCTACAGTGCTCCTTCCTGTGCCTAGGATGTTTCCAGGATCCTTTCCTTTCGAGGTATTCCCTTGAGCAGGAACAATCAGGGATTGTTCTCAGAAGATCCTTGGTCTCTCCAGAATTCTTTGGCCTCTTCAGAAATTGCCAGCAAGGCCTGGGTCTTTAGTCTGATTTCTGTTGCTATAATGAAAACTATGATCTAAATAATTTTTAAAGAATAGAAATTTATTTGGCTTACATTTTCAGAGGCTGAGAAGTCCAAGAGCATAGCGCCAGCATCAGTGAGATGTGGTGAAGGCCTTCTTACTGTGTCGTAAAGTGGCAGAAGGTATTATATGCAAGACAGGGCAAGCATGCTAGCCTAGGTCTCTCTGCCTCTTCTTATAAAGTCACTAATTTCCTTGTGGGATCCAATTTCAATGACTCCCTCTGAATCCTAATTGCCTTCCAAAAGCCGCACCTCTAAATGCTAATTAACAGATAAATTTAAGGCTTAACTTTCCAACACAAACTTTAGGGGGATACATTCATACCATAGTGGCCTTCATAGCAAATTATATATATATATATGTCTTTTCATATTATATAAGGCAACACATAAAGCACGACTGTGTGTGTGTGTGTGTGTTTTACTGGGGATTTAACCCAGGGTCTTCAGACTGAGCTACATTTTCAGCCCTTTTGAAACAATTTGTTAAAAACAATGCATTGAGTATCTCTATGACACAAGCATCATAAGATCAAGAGCCTTGCTTACCTTGTCATCTGCTGCACCCCCAGCTCCAGAGCACTATCTGGATATGGCAATTGCTCAATCAATGCCTATTATGATCTAGTTTATCTTACAAATAAAAAAACTGAGGCTTGAGGGTTAAAGATTGGCTTGCCAAAAATCACACAGGTAGTATCAAAGGTAGTATGTATACTGCGAGATGGTCTCTATCACTGCTGTATGTGTTTCTAATCCCTAGGTTACCTCATTCTATTCATGGTGATGGTTTATGGATTTGACCGAACAGTTACCTTTTATAAATTTCCACTGCAAAAATTTCACTGGTGAAAACTTTAGGTTTTTCTTTAGAAATCAACAGCATCCCACATATGACCAATGAAGGGTATGTGAAATTGGAAAATAAGGAAGTAGAGAGTACTACTTTCTTCAGAATTGTTATTGTTAGTTTCTCAACAGAGACACTGATTACCTAGGAGAGTCGACTGGGGACTCTCTGGTGAAAATTCTATGAATGTTCCATGTTAGGAATCTCTGAGACTGGTGTATATTTTGGAGAGACTTATTAGAAATCTTCTCTGCCTCACTTCTAAAATGCTAATTTAATGCATGCACTTACTCAGAAGATGACTGATTTGTTCGCTGGCTGATTGATATTTGGCATCACCCCCTCACTGCTGCTCCTCACTGAAAATACAGGAACAATAATCAAATGTTAAGTTTCTCAAGAACCTTTCTTCCAAAGAAAATCAAACCACTTGCCCTTTGTTATCTCAATTACCTCCAGAGCATCTTGGGAAGAGCTTGTTCTTACCTCTGCTATCAGGGAGGCATGGAAGATTGGAAGCACACCAGACTCAAAAGACCTGGCTATGAATCCTGCTCTGTTACTGTGAGGATTCATGAAAATCAGTTTGCTGCTCCTTTTCAGTAGCACGGAATTTCCTGCTTTGCAGGGCTGTTGTGATGGTTAAATAGGATGGTGTATGTAAAATAAGAAGAAATTGATGTTACAAGGGAATTGCTGAAAGCCAGCTTAGCACATTGTCAAGAGCATGGTTTCTGGAGCCAACCATCTTGAGAGTGTATCCCAACTCTGTAACTTATTTACTCTGTTACCTGGGGATGTTTTCTGACCTCTCTGTGGCCCAGCATCCCAGTCTGGAATAAGGGGATAGTAACAGTATACCCACCTCATAGTTGTTTGAATGATTAAATGAGATGATAAAGGAAAAGGTGCTCACTAAGAGTAATGACAAACATTGGGGATTTGTAAGGAATAAATCAATGAAAAGGTTTACAATAAAAAAAACTGTATAGCCTGGAAAACACTGCACCAAGTACATTCATTCAGCTAGGATTCAGGATCCAATAAGAATATAACAATGCTTAGACAAAGCCCCTACCTCCCAATGTTGCTGACTGCAGCTGGAATTGGTGGTGAGAGAAGAGCGTTACCTGGGACAGTGAAGGAGAGAACTTATGTTCCTAGAGAGAGGATCTAGTCTGGCCAAGCAGCTTTCCTTTTGGCTACACTAATCTTCTAAGAATGTTTTATTGTTGGGACACACTTTCACAGTCTTCGGATTCTTCTTGCCTTAGCTTTGTAGCATGGCAGGCAAAATGGGGATATTTTACAGATAAGGGCACAGAGGGAGGATCTGGGTGAAAGCTTCCACAAGGACTCTCTGCTTATAAGTGATGGAACCCTGGTTTCTTCCTACTCCTTTCTCCAAGTTATACTCGGTGACCTTCTGTCCCAGGCCAGATCTCGGAATTGTTTTCTGTAGTTCTCTACAGCACATTCATGGTTACCAGACCCAAAAAGTCCACTCAGAAAAGCTGTGTGTGCCTGCATCTGCCTGGACACAGGCAGACAGATGTGGGGAATTCACACCTCCTTGTGCTGTGGATTAAATTCTTCAGAGGTCAGGATCTCTGAACTTTGTGGATACTCACCTCTATAACCTTCTCTTTTCTCAGCAGCAAAATGGGTTAATAACACTCTTCTTGGCACTTTGGTCTAGTGTGAGGATTCAAAGAGAGAAATTATGAAAAGAGTTTCATACTTGAGATCCCGTAAATGATGGAATCCTTCTGTCTTCTCAACCTTCGTGACCCTATAGGAACTTCTCTCTTCTCCCCAGAGTCACCCCACAGGCTCGATCTACAGGCTCAGCTATGGGGAGGAGAAGGAAGTGTCAGGCTGCTCTCCCTGACCCTGCAAAACACTCACTTGGGTTCATCTCTGGGCTCCCTCCAAGGAAGAGGAACCAGCCTCTTTTTCTTGACCTTTGGTTCCTTGCTGCTCTCTGTTCCTGCTCCATCCCACTGGACTTGGCCTGAAATGTCACAGAATCATGCCTTTCAGCAAGAGCCACACTTCAGAGGTCCTCTGGACCAACTACATTTGCAGCAACCTTCTGCAGATTCAAATTAGCTTGCCACTACTTGGAAAATGCTGGTAACTTCTGAAAATTCTCTGGGGTTAGACACTAGGATAAAGAAATCATTTTTGTATCATCTTAATAAAGTTGCTGCTTGAATAACTCAAATGACAGGCAATGTATGTAAATGTCAATAATGATATTTACCATTGATCTTCCTTCCTTCTTTCCTTCTTTTCTTCCTTCCTTTCTTTTTTCTTTCTTTTCAAGAATAGTACTAGGGCATATTTTAGGTATGATAGAAATGTAACAGGTCATTGCACTAAATTCCAGACCCACCTTCAGCCTCTTCAAAACAAAATATCCAGGCCTAACCCCAACTTCTCTCTGCTATGATCCTAGCCAGTTCATTGTGCATGGGTGACCAAGCAACCTGAATACCGTTCCATAGCTGATTGGACATTTGACCCTCAGAGCCAACCAATCTCTAGGCTTGAAAACTACAATTGAGGGGTGATGACGAAGAATTGGATCAATCAGATTTTCTTTATTTCTTGCAGAGTTTAGTAAAAGAGCGTAGGGTAACAGATCATTGGTATTTGGGGCCAAGAGAGTAAAGCAATGAAAGAAGTACAGACCAAAATAAGGGACAGTTTAATGGGAGGCTGAGGCTAAGCCGGCTTGGTTTCCACTATTGTTAGTAGCAGGCCTCTTCTGGATCCCGAGTAGTTTTTCATTTCTGAAGGAAGCAGTTCCTTTTTATTCTGGAAGTCTGGTTGGGCAGCTTTCCCCCCTCTCCCCCATATTTCCTTAGAATTTGGCCCCATGGTGATAATCTTGGTTTCTTTATTTCCATGTGTATTTTTTCAATACTAATCATTTGAAGTAAACTGAGTGGGTTGTGTTCTTTGTGCCAACAATATCAACCATCAACTTCTAGGGAGGCCCCTTTCCCTGCTGGAGGGAACAAAGCAGCAGAGAAGCTGGGCTCTTCAGGTTGGCCTTTTCTGACCTCCAGTTGAACACAGCTGCCTGTCCCCACTGCAGTCAGTCACACTGTCACATCGTCTTGTATTTTCTTCACAAAGCTTCTTTTCATCAATATGGG
Organism: Heterocephalus glaber; assembly: GCF_000247695.1. Next base: position 1,511,021 of record NW_004624825.1, read on the forward strand.
CTTTGTATTAATTTCCTTCGGCTACTACAACAAATTACCACAAACCTTCTGAATTCAAATAACATAAATGTATTCTTTTACGGTTCCAGAGATAAGAAAGCTACAATAACTCTTACAGGGCTGAAATCAATGTGTTGGGTGAACTAGTTCCTTTGAGGATTCTATGGAGATTTCATTCCTTCTTTCCCAGCCTCAAGAGGCCATCCATCTTCTTCGGTTTGTGGCCCTACATCATATCACATTTTGCCCCCTGCTTCCATTTCACGTTTTTCTTTGTTTGATCATCCTGTGCCTCTGTGACATGAGAATTTGTGAATACATTCAGGGTTGGTTTCCACATCTCCACATCTCCAAATCCTTAACTGAATCACATCTGCAGGCTCCTTTCCCATAAAAGGCCAGATTCTTATATTCCAGGGACAAGAGATAGACAGATTTGAGGAACATTATTCAGCCACCATACTCTTCTTCATATATTCATTTATTTCTTCATATTTCTTTCTGCCTTCCTCTCTGAAAAATAGAACCTCCATAGACGACTCATCTCACTTGTTCATCACTGTATTCCTAGGGCAAGCATTTGTTGAGCAAACAAATAAATGAACTAATGGAATGGCCAGAATTTCTAATGTTTCATAGCTCTTTTGGTCTAGAATAATATTTTGTTGTGGATCTTCCAAACCAACATTCTCTAAGCCAAACTATTTTGTGCAGCATAATTTCTGTAAGATGCCTTATAGTAAAAGAAAACAGTTCTGTGGACAAATAAGTCTGGGAAATACATTAACTATATCTCATTCTTGGAGATGTTCACGTTACCATTGAAGTCTCTGCGAAGTTCCACAACAAAGAAACTTCATTAATTGATTGTGCAATTCAATAATTCTAAAACATGTTTGACCAGAGTTGTTCTTTTCTTTGTTATACTCCTTAACAACATTCCACAAAATTAATGTCCAAAGAACTTATGTTGGGCATGCTGCTCTTATTGTTAAATTATATCATTCTTTTTCTGCTTTTGTTGGATTTTCTCTCTTCTCCTTCTTCTCTTCTCCCTCTTCTGCCTTCTTTCCCCTCCTCTTCTTCTTTTTAAATGTAACTTCTGAGCTCATTTTGTTCTTAACTTTCCTCACTGTGCAGCTGGCTTTACCATCTCCTTCTCTATCCTTCCCCATGGGTTCTTCCTCATAGGTCCTTATTGGAGAGTTCTCTATACCTCTCTGGACTTTGGCCTGTCCAGAAACACTGTTTGAAAGTGTTGCCACCACCTTCTTGTATTTATCTTAGGTTATGTGACCTCCTTCTAACTTTAGACACTTTTTAAGGCCAAGTGTTTCAAATATACAAGGGAGATTTATTCCATGAACTTCAGACTGCTTCACAGCAGAGAAGCAAAAATGTCAACCTGTGGACAGTGTACTTATGAAAGGAGCTTGTGGCCTAACCCCTGGAGGAACTACCTTTTATGGTTTGAAATATGCTTTAACTTCTGGAAAAGCTGGTCCTAGAGGCCTGGACACCCAACCTGGTCTTCTAGCAATGTGGTAGCTTCAGCTGGACTCCATCACCTGAACGGGCTCAGAGAAACTGTTGCTGGGTTGGGGGTGGAAGCTCCATACTGTCAGAAATTGTGTTCATTGAGATGTTCATTCTCCTCAAATAAAACACAGCTTTCATTCAACCTTTCAATCCCTGGCATATCTCCAAGATCCAACAAGTAAAATTTAGGTCCCATAGAAGGTATATTTTGGTATAATTGTATTTCTGCATTATTTTACATTTTATAGTGACTTCACTATCTTCTCTAGTTCTCTGAATAACCCTCTGAGGTTTTACTATACCCATTTTACAGACTAGGGAACAAAAGCTCAAGTTAATCTGGTTGGTGTATAAGTGATTCAACTTCAGACCTTTGGGTTCTTCTATAGCTACCTTTATTCTAAAAATGTTAAACAAGAAAATATCTGTAAAGTACTTTCATGTTTGAAGTATACTTTTATATACCTGATCTTATTTAATCCTTGCAAGTACTATGTAGTATAGAGCAAGACAAGTATTTTAATCCTTATTTCATAAACAACAAAAACTAAAAAGCTAAGGCCAAGTCATAAAAGCTAGTCAATGGCAGCAAGTGGATTTAAAAACACAACTTCCAAATTCACACGTCAAATATTTTTAGGTAGCCAGACTCTGTATCCCAGGCATCTGTGGAGGCCTCACCATGGGAAAAAGATATAAAATATATGGAAAATAGAATTCTAGGATTTAAAAATCTAGCCAACAAGCTGGGGGTTAAGGACTGGCTAAGGTATTTAAGACAATTAAGTCAAAAGTTGGCAAAATTTATTTTGTGCCTGTAGGCAAGTAGATTTGGGAACTGAACAGTGATGGGGTATGGAAATCCCTCTCTCTGTATTCCAAGGTTAGAGTTAATAAAGGAAGATTTTACCCCTTATCTCTGTTCCCTATTCACCGCCTCTCCTCATTGTCAGGAAGTTCTTTTTTATTTGTAAATGAATTCCCTCTTGCTGCAATTTGAGTCCTTCTCCTCTTGTCCTGCCCCAGAAAAGAGGAAGCCAGTTTGTCACAAAACCTTTCCTTTCTATTTCACACTGGCTAGAATATAGTGACTAGTTGTCTGGTTTCAGATTCCCTGTTGCCTATATCTTTGCCCTGAATAATTTAGAGGAAACCCTTTGCTTTTAGATTTTGAGAATTGCAGTAGTTAATATGAAAACCGTCTTCTGGAAAAAGAATATTAATTACTACCAGATTCAGGTTGGAAGAATTCCAGTTAGTGACAGGGTATAGGTCTGAGATGATGCAGAAATACACAGTGAGACTGGATGTCCTTTGCATCCCAAAGCTGGACTCTGACAAGGTCTCCAGTAAGGCCAAGTGGCTGTCTCTGGCAGTAGCGAATAGGAAGCAAGGCCTAGATGAGAGTGCCTGTGTCTCAGGCCCTGCAGGGGCTCACCCCCTTGATGAGGACCAAGTTCCTGAAGAGAAGTCACCAGGCAACTCCTGATTTGGAATTTTCTGCCCTCCCCACATGGAATAATTTATGGCAAGCTCCAAAATAAGCTCCTTAAAATATCCAAACAATGTTGTTGTTGTTGGGGTTTTTTTCTCTTCCCCCTAAGTGTTTTACATCCAGGACTCCATCAGGCAAATTTCGGATAAAAGGTGATTAGTGTTTTGGCAGGATATTCACGAGGCTTTCTCTTGTCTTCCTGCCAAAGAGCTTGCCAGGCCCAGATTTGATTAAAATGGCAGTGGGCTCTGCTACTTGAATGTAATTAGAACCATTCATTAAAGCTTTTGCTGACAGTTTGGCAACCTGTGCATTTTTCAGCTTATGGCCAGCAGCCCATGGAAACGGCCGGAAGGAGCAAGGGCCCCACCCACGGCCCAGGCCCACCTCAAGGAAGGAGGAAGGGACAAGCTCTTTGGCCAGGAGGTTTCTGCATGACCAGACGGGCATTTGCAGCCTCCCTCTAGGAAGGCTCTGTAATTGGATTAAGGGGGATGGGAGTGCTGCCTTCTTACATGGAATCAAAAGTGGGAGTTTGCCTGGTGCCTTTCACAGGGAATTCAGTATGCTTTAGCTCTAGTGATAGGCATTCTCGAAAAACCCCCTCACATCAGCACAGAGTAACACAGGACAGTGGGCCACTCTATAGCAAGGTCATGGCCTGTTCTTTCTACCTCTGGTGCCTAATTCTAGCTCTGACACTCAATAGATACTCAGTCAATGCTGATGAATCAGAAACAGCCAGGTGAGAAGCAGAAAGAGAAAATCTTTTATCTTTTGAAATCAGAGGTGTGATCTCCCTGCCTCCCACCCCTGCACTATGTTCCTTCCCACCCATTCTCCATGGTCATTTTTCTAAAATGCCAGCATGGCCATTTTTTTTTTTTTTTTTTTCTGAAACAGTCCAGTGGTTCCCATGATCTTTGCGATGAGGTCCATGATCCTCAGCCCAGTCTTTTCTACCTTCAGCTTGAGCTCTCTCACCCCTGTGTCTACCTCCCACGCTGCCTTTGTTAAGGCCTCCTTAAATTCTATCTAGGCAGTTCCTGATGTCTCCTCTGAGACTCTTGGTTTTGAATAAGGTGTTTCTTCTACTTTAACACTCTCATGCCAACCTATCTTCACTTGGTTCACTTCAGCATATTGTGAGTTCCTTCTTAAAATGTCATTTCGGTATTACATCTTCCATATATTACTTAAAAGTATTCCAGAATGATTTTTCCAGCCCCTATCATGGTGGCTGGCATACTCTGTTAACACAGAGTAAGTCCATGTGTCTCAGCCCCACTGAATTGGCACCTCCCTGAAGGCAGGACTGTGTCTTGTTCGCCTCTAAATTCAGAGCCTAGCACAGGATTTGTGTAGGGTAAATGTACATTTTTAAATGAGTGGACAAATGTAGTTAAATATAGTGAATATGTTTGAGCACCCGGTGATTTAATTTCTAGGTCTTGTCATTGTGCAAAATGACTCTGGTGTTTGGTACACAGATGGTGAGTTGGTTCAACCCTTAGCAGGTGGTGGATGGTGCCTTTAAGACAGTGCACAGAATAATCAGGAAGTCATGTGCTTGGCTCCAGTGAGGGGCCTTATGCCAGGGTATCACAACCAAGTGGGATGACTTGGCCTGTCTTGCAAATCCTCTAACACCCATTCTCTGCCTCATTATTGCTTTAACATTGACTCTGGTCTGTGCTTGACTTGGCTCTTTGCATTGTCCATATTGACTCCAGAAAATTGTTTTGGCTTGACGTTGCCACTCTGACGTGGCCTGTGTGCATGTTTTGTCCACTGTTATTCAGTAATGGAAATTCCAAATTTCAGTCACATTATACCTATGCATTGCAATTCTATTTCATGAGTTGCATAATGAACTAACAGAGTATTTGGGTATCAGCACTGAGAAAGTCAATGTTACAACCATGTTTTGGACACTATGTCTGTATGCAGCAAGCAGAAAGGTAAACAGGATACCTTCAAGGTTTGGCACCTAAAAGGAAGATTCACAATGGCATTGAAGTGAAGTAGAAGGAGTTTGAAGTCACCTGCCTTTGGCAATAGTTTCAATTACCTATTGTTCTGCATTTTGCTAATATACTTCATGTCTTTTTTTAGCACATATTAATTATACAGAATGATGGATTTCGTTGTGACATTTTCATACATGCATATAATGTACAACCTATGGATGAGGATTTCTCAGATAACCAGCCTTCCTTTCACCTTTACCTTTTTTTCTTTGATATTTAATTCATTTGTTTTTAATTTAAGGTGGGCAGTGGGGAGGACATATCTTGGGTCAAATCATGTCTTTGACTTCAAGAAGTAGAAGTCGCTGGGTCATCAGGAATGGTTCTGATTCTCATCAACAACTAATCTTTGTTACGGAGTGCCCAGTTGAGGTTACTGAATGAAATTTCCAAGGATGGACATATCTAGCCTAGGCAAAGGTCTTTTCTGGCTTACTCTGGTTTCTCCAGATAATATCTCTGCTGATTGTCAGAGAAATAGGATGTTTTGGTGATCAGAAGTGGGGAATAATATTTTTAACATTTTGCAGTGTAAAAAAAAGGGATTCTAGTTAGCATACTCTGATCACATATAGCATCTGGACAGGGCTTGAGATCTCCCTTTGCCTGCAAATGTTAGCAAACATCATGGGCCAATGAGCTTTGTCCCTCCCTGCATTTAGAAATTTCCAGGGAGTTATGAAGACCCGGCAGGTACTGTAGCAGATTTCAACAGTATTACTTATGACACACAATGCAGTCAGTTGAGAAAGGATAAGATGAAATGAGTTTAGTGCTTAAGAATTCAAATCTTGGAAGGGGGAGAAAAAAAGAGTTCAAATCTTGGATCCACTTCTTGTTTGATGTGTGACCCTAGGGTTTCTTACAGTCTATATGGCTCTGATCTCTGTCTGAAAAATGAAGGTTTTGATAGTACCTACCTCATATAGATAGGCTTGTATATTGGACCCTTGACTTACCAACTCAAGTCATTTGTGAGAGCTGGTTGTAACTCAAGTTGGTCAGTTGAAGGCTCAGTCTCCTCCACACAGCCTTTAAAGTCTTGCTCCTGTGTACAAGCAGATCTCAGTGTTATTAGAAAGACACTGGCCCAGGATTTCTCAATTAACCCCACACAGGCAATGATGTTGTTATGTTTCTTCCAGAGCTCTTTAAGGATTAAATGTATATCTGACACCATCTGAAAGCACAAGTGGCTAGCCTTCAGGTTGTAACTCAACACTTTGGTCATAAGTTAAAATGAAAATTCCGGTCATAATCCAAGTTGTTCATATGTCAGGCCCATCATAACTCAAGGGTCTACTGTACTTAACCTTTGCAATGATAAGGGCAAATGTCCAAATAGAGTCCCTTTATCCATGACATCCATTCCTTTTACTATGCCCAAACTCCTGTTCCCAAAAGAGCCTACCACATAGATTTGAGTGTACACACACACACACACACACACACACACACACACACACACACACTTGTACCTTCTGTAAACAGGTACTTAAGGTTTGATCTACAGGGAGGCATGTCTTGGGTTCCTGGTGGGCACTTCCTCTTGCCTTTGTAGACTCCTTACCTCATAAGAAGCAACACAGAACAGGGCCAGAGTGAGGTCTATGAGAGTGTGAGGCCAGGGCAGAGACTCTAATTTCCCAAACCTAAAGATAGTACTGTTTACAGGGTTAATATGAATATTGAGATTCTAGAGCATAGGATAGGGCCTGATCCAGAGTAAGCATTTACTCCAAATGAGCTGTTTACAGTATTACTATTTATCTCTTGAGAAGGGGGAGATAGAGACTGGTGGGTGTGGAGGAATGGAACTCATGACTGTTATAAGGAGCTTTATGTCCAAGAGAAACAGATAGAAGAGGAATTGGAGAAAGGCAGAGTATAAAGACGATTTTCATCTCACCCATGGCCACTAGTCTGAGTGCAAAGCCCACTTGAGAGTCCCAGGATCAACAGTAAAAGAGAACAAAGAGGTATTGTCATGAGAATGTCAGTCAATACTTCCATTTGGACTGTGAACAATATAACTTGGGCACAGAGAAACTTAAGGTGGTAACTAGGCATTTTCCTAACCTAAATCTTGGTGACAAGTCCTGGTTCTGTGACCAACAAGTTCCAAGATTTTGAGTGGGTCATTTCACTTCTTGGAGCCTCTTCCTCCTCATCTACAAATTGGAGATGAAGATGCCTACAGCACCCACCTATCCAGGAGGTTGGCAGGACCAGCAGAAATCATGTACTGTGGTGGTATCCTCTGTACATGCTGTATGGCTTTTTGCTGATGCTGTGTGCACCATTCTTGAAGGCTCTGGTAGTGATGCTCTTACTTTCTGGAGGAAGCAACAAGGAGAACCTCTGTGACCTGAATCACCTGGTGGAGGAGATTTGGGGTTGTAGGTCTACTGTGTCCAGGATGGGAATGCACCATCCTGGACCATCTAGAAGAGGGAGAGTCAGAGAAAAACTTTCAAACCGGAAACTTCCTCCCCTAGTGGCAGAGCAGGCCTCATCACATTCAGACCAAGATTTGGCTCCGAAAGACTTTTCTAGCCCTTCGCAATCCAACCTTCCGGGAAGACTTTCTTAATCCACGAAAATCCTGCACATGACTTTTCGTGCCCCAGTGTTACCCTGCTGTCAGCAGCTAGTTTGGTGGCCCTGCCTTGAAAGCATAACCCCATCTAATTTCAGGTGGAAGACGAGAGAGTAGGCAGAACAATGTCACATGCACTCCTCCCGAAACTTCAGCAATCACAGCAGTTGTATTTTTCTTCCGAAAACAAATTATCAATACAAACGATCTAGACACACACACATATTATTTATATATATTTACACATATATTGAATAAATTACATATATAATAGTATATATGTACATAAGTTGAAAAATGTACATGGGAGGATTTAAATGGAGGAGGACACTTATATAATCCATCAAAGACAGAATGAAAAATTTTAACTTTATATTTATGATACTTTATCTTTGCTTAGCAATTTATGAGGTTCTAAGATGATAAAGTATGCAAACTATAAAGTGTGATCAAAATATATAGTGAACGTTTAAAGTCTTAAAAATTTGTTACTATATAAGACGAATTGCCATTAATTTCCCTCAAAATACTCCCCCTCACTTCACTCTTATCCCATCATTCTTGCCACTTTCTGAAGCAGTTCTGGGAGTCCTCTTTTGTGAGTGTCTTTATGAGGTGTGATTAAAAAATACAGTGAACACTGTTGCTGCATGCCATCGACGAAAAGGCAAGCTTGTGAAAACATTACAATGTGTCCTGTTCATTCTATTCACTGGATCTGTGTGACTTCCAGCTCTGGCTCTTCTTCAGAGTTCAAATGATCATGAAAGGTAATCGTTTTGAATTGATTCAGGACATAAAGACAGTCATAACAGTGCAACTAAAGACACTCATAAAAGAGGACTGCCGGAGCTGCTTCAGAAAGTGGCAAGAACTATGGGGTAAGGGTGTTTGAAGCAAGGGGGACTAGCTTGAGAGAGATAAATGGCAATATGGCTTTTATTGTAACATTTTAACTCAAATTTTGCCATATTTTTTAAAATATAAAAGAATAAACCTTGTGTGTGTATATACATATGTATATATGGATATTTAGTTCATTGTTTACATGCGTAATAGCATTAAATAATTACATTATTATGGAAATAACATAATATTCAACTATGAGCATTACACCACTACGGTAAATCATATTTCCTTACAATGAAATTCATGGAGTCATTAGAAATAATGTCACAGAAGAATATTTACTGGCATGAGAAGTCATTCACAATACATTGCAGAGTGCAAAAGGGTTATGAAACAATAAATACATTACAATATCATTTTCATTTACTATATATACACACATAGAGAAGCAAAGTCTGGAATGGCTACAACAAAATGTTTTCTGATTTCTTTTTGGGAGATAGATAAAAAGTATTTTGATTTTCTTTTGTTATATGTATTTTCCAATTTTTCTACAATGGAAAGAAATCACATTTATAATAATTTAAAAAGTTATAAATCAGAACTGTGCTGCCTAGAGTTTAGCACAAACATGGGGCTCCAACTGGGGCTCTGCCATTGCCAAGGAAAGCGGAGAACCAACTGTTTGGTTTCACACATGATGCTGGTGAGACTGCAGCCAAGGGCAGCATTTGTGTGTGAGTGTGACCATTGAGACCAATGCCCGGGAACTTGATCATCACACACGCCCACATCCTTTCCATACTGTTCCCAGTCTGGTTAAGATGCTGCTCACAAGACGCATATTTTTACTTACGAGAGAGAAGTCTGAATCGAATTGGGTCCTCTGCTAGCTACACTGCACATTTGCACCAATATTTATCCCATCTGTTCCGAGAGTCTGCTCCCCATTACTTACCAAAACTGTCAATGGCTCCCCATTATTTACAAATTCTTTGGTCTGGAATGCAAGGGCTGGGAAGGCTTGCCTCCAGCCTATACCTCTTCTTCAAATTTCTTCCACATACCTTCTGCTTTAGCCAACCTGGATTACTAACCATTTTCTAATGACTCAGAATGCTTTTAGCGGCCATGATCAGAAACCCAACAAACTTCTACAAAAAGGAAATATGTTCTATCACATTATCAGGAATTCTAGAAATTAGTTGGATGCTATGAGCTGATATGGTTTGTTCCTCAAGGGTTCCTATGTTGGAAGCTTGATCCCCAATGTGGCAATTAAAGGTGTTAGGACCTTAAGAGGTAGGACCTAATGGGGAGTCACCAGACCGGCCCCTCGCCACTCCCTTGCTTACTATCTTGCAAAGTGATCTCTCTCATACATGTGCTCCCACTATGATGCCATCTGCCAAGATGTGACCCAGCCAAGGGGGCTCTCACCAGAGGCCACTAAGTGGTTGGTGCTGCCTGATCTTAGACATCCTGCCATGATCAAACTATGAACTAAATAAACCTGTTTTCTTTATAAGAACCTAGCTTCAGGTATTTTGTTATGTTAATGTAAAACTGACTAATAGAGTGGGCCAAGGAGATGATTGGCTAGCAGTCCTGTGATGTCATCGAGGACCCCACCTCTCTGCTTTTCCATTCTGAATGTTGAATTCAACTTCAAACCAGAAGCAGCTTGCTAGAGCAATTTTAAGCACTCTCTCCAAACTTGGCAATGTCTTGAAGAGAAAGGGTCACCATTTTCCTAGTACCTTTCTCTTGGAATAAAAAACATTTTCCAAGAAGCCCTCTTAGAAAATGCCTCCTCACATCTTATTGGCCCACTCAAGACACACACTAGTCCCACAGTGATCACTTACATGGTAAATAGTATTGTTTTATGGCTGAGAGAGAATTCAGATTTCCTTGATGCCTGGTAGCTACCTAAGGGAGAGGCAGATACCTAAAGAAATTTGGGGTTCAGTTTGAAAAAAGGGAAATTTTGGATGGCTATTTCAAACTGACATTGTTTTCTACCTCATGTATTTGCTCACAGTCCTCCCCTTCTCCGGAATGCTCTTCTTTCTAATTATTCTTGTTCAAATTTTAGCTTTTAGTTCATCTTTTATGGTCTGACTCAAGCTACAACTTCCATGAAACTGACTCACTTCTCCCCAGGTAGTTGTAATGTCTGTTCCTTTAGAATTCAAACTTCAGTTATTATATTTTTTCCTAAATGCCTTTAACCATCTGCTGTATACATAGTTATTTGTGAATATGTCTGCTTCCTTTTTTTTTTTTTTTGGTACTGGGGATCGAACTCGGGTCCTTGTGCTCGTGCAGCAGGCGGCGAAACCACTGAGCTAAATCCCCAGCCCCATGTCTGCTTCTTAAATATGAAGAGGAATTTCAAGATAGATCAAGGCATCTACTATGATGACTAGTATTCAAGGTCAGTGTGGCCAAGGCATATGGTTTATGTGCCTCCATTCTTCTTTCCTTCTGTGTATGACAGAATTGAGCATGGAACTCTTTCTAGTGGAACTTATATTCAGCCCCAGAGTCATTCTTAATATAGTCCCCCAGGAAGCCTTATAAATGATTTAGAACCAATGCTGAAAATGAAACCTATTTGCCATTTTTAGCATTGAATGTGCAAGGTAAAGAACAGAGTCTTGAGTCAAGATAAGAGTCACAGTTGAATAGATACGGAGATGAACATTACACACATACATCAAGGAGTGTATATACAGGAAAAACATTTCCATATACAAATACTTCAGAAGCAGACATAAGGTGATTAGCACCATGGAGAGGTACTCACACAATGACCTGTGTGATTGTAGGGTACCAAGGAAAACTTTAGAGAAGGGATCTCTCCAATTAATTTGCATTTAGTACACACACTTTACTTAGTTCCTTGTTGCTGGATAAGCAGGTTATTTCTAATTGTTCCACATGATTAAAAATACTAGAATCAACATCCAGTTAGTCAAATTTTAATATATTTTAAACTATTTGTATGGAGTAAAAGTAAATTCCTTAGAATGGCTAGGACAAATACATACATATATTCAGAGTTTATATATAGTATATATACATAGTTTATAAATATAGTATATTATACAAAAGTTTATATGTAGTATATATACATAGTTTATAAATACAGTATATTATACATAGTTTATATATAGTATATATATTCAGTTTATATAGTATATATATATACTCAGTTTATATATAGTATATATATTCATAGTTTATATATAGAATATATATACATAGTTTATATATATAGTATATATATATATATTTGTAGTTTATTTGGTCAATTATTAAACAAAAATACATGACAAATTATACTTCAGTGAGTACCTTTGTGCATATATCTTCTTACATTTTGCCAGTGTGTCTTTGTGAGAGATTCCTAGAAGTGGGATAGCTAGGCCAATTGTATATGATGTTTATAGCTATTGTCAAACTCCCTTCTACAGAGATTACATAATTTTAAATCCCACCAGCAATGTCTGACAGTGCCTTCTTCCCTAATCTGACCAGTGGTGAAACCTTTGGAATGATACCTCAGCATCCTATTCCCTGTGTTTCTCTTATTATAAGTCATCTATCTTGAGCATTTTTTCATGTGATTAAGAGTTGTTTGCATTTCCTTTCTCATGCCAATATGTAGATATGTCTCCCCCACTTTTCTATAGGTTCTTGCTCTTTTTATTTTCTACTTTTAAAAGTTCTTTATATACTAGGAATATTAACCTGTTTTCTGTGATGCAAGTTGTTCATATTTTTTTCAGTTTTCTCACTTGTATTTTATTGTCCTTTGGTATTGTTACTGTGAAAAAGATTATTTAAAAAAAATTTTATATAGGCAAAGTCATCAATTATTTTCTTGTGGCTTCTGGATTTTGAGCCATAGTTTAACACTTTTTTTCACTATGCTAGGAAAGAGTTGATTCATGCTTCTAATGCCCATATGATTCTTTATTGATCCCTTCCCTTCCCTTACTTTCTCTTCCCTTCTTCCCTTCCCTTTCCTTCTCTCTCTCCTTCCTCCCTTCCATCCATTTTTTAAACATTTAAATCTCTGATACAATTAGAATTTAACCTAGTGTATGATGTGAGGAATGGATCATATTTTATCTTTTCCATCTGGTTATTCAGTTATCCCCAATCATCTTTTTCCTACAGATTTATTTCATTATACATTAAACTTTCATATAAAATTAGATCTATTTTTGGATTTCCTATTCTGTTCTATTGCTCTCTCTATATGCCAATACTGTACATTTAGGTACAGAACCTTCAAAAGATGTCCTACTACTGTTAGAGCTAATACTCCTCAATTGTGCTTATTTCCCAGGGACTTCCTAATTATTTTGTCTGCTTGCTTTTGAAATGAACTTTATAATCAACTTGTTAAGCTCTAGGGAGAAAATTTTGATGACATTTTTATTAGGATCACTATAAGTTTGTAGTTTAACTTGGGAAGAATTAAAGTCTTTCTGACTTTAAATCTTTCTAGCCAAGAACATCCTGCGAAGATTTTTTTTCGTGTTTCTGTAACTTGGATCTGGACTGTCTCCCAAAAGCCCATGTATTAAAGGCTTAATCCCCAGCTTGACACTGTTGAGAGGTAGTGGAAATTTCAAGAGGTGGGGCCTAGTGGGAGCTCTCCTGGTCATTGACATACACTCCTGAGGTAGTTGTTCACCCGCACTTCCCACTGTAACGTGTTGACTCACCATAGCATTAGGGTCAACCTACATGCACTGCCCAAGCATGTGAACCAAAATAAACCTTTCCTCTTTTTAATTTTACTACCTAAGGCATTTTCTTACATTCATGAAAAGCTGATTAACCTAGGTACCTTTGGAGAGTGTTTTTATTTTTCTCATAAAGCTGTAAATATTTCTTTTGGGGGTTATTGTAGATATTTGTTTGTAGAAATAAGCCTTATCTTGCATTCTATCTTCTAAATAATAAGAGTGTTATAACTTTTTAAAATAAAACTTTTTCTTAGATATAATTTTAAACTTATAGAAATGTTCTAAAATAGTGTAAGAAACTTCTATATATGCCCTTCACCCAGATGCACTCTTTTGTTTTTTACATTTTGACCTATTTATTTATATCATTCTCCTGTGTGTGTGTGTGTGTGTGTGTGTGTGTGTGTGTGTATCCCCCCCCAACCATTTAAAAGAAACTTGGAAATACGATGTTCTTTTATTCCTACGTACTTTAGTGTATATTTCTTAACAAAGATATTTTCTCTTATCCCCACAACATGGTTATCAAATTCAGAAAATTTAGTATCACAATACCACTATATAATCTAAAACTTATTTTGAACTTTAATTAATCCAATGATGTCTTAATCTTTTTGTATAAAAGACAGATAGATCCCCATACAGAATCTATCCTGGGCTCGCATAGTACATTCAGTTGTTATGTCTTTCAATTTCTTCATTCTGGAACAGTGCCTTATTCTTTCTTGACTTTGACATTTTTGAAAAGTACAGGCCAGCTATTTTGTAAAATGTGCCTCAGTTTGGATTAATACGCAGTTTACTCATGATTAGATTAAAAAAAACTGTCGATCTTTTAAAATAAATGCAGTTCTTTGGTCAACATTTGCTTTCTAAAAATGGCGTCCAAAACCATCACAACGCTAATTAAGTGTTCCTTGGTTGCTTCCCAATAGGTTGTAATCCCTCATTTCCTTCTAGCACTCTGGGAGAAGACTGTGGGAGGCAAGAATCTGTTACGTTTACAATGTACCACTCTTCTGCATCTTCTTTTTGCTTGTGGCAGCTGCCGAGCTCTCTTGAGTTTTTCAAGTGAAGAATGTTACCCTCTGCATTTAGAGGTGGTTTTACCTCTTTCCATGCAATTCTCATGCCTCTGTTCATTGTCAGGGACATAGGGGTATTTGGACAGTGGTTTCTAGATGATGCTGAAGTCTTTTGTAGCTGATTCTGACTGCCAGGGAAGGAAGGATATGTATGGGCAGGCAGCAATGGTGGCAGGTGGGGTGATAAACACCATGCTGACCCAATCCCCCAAGTAAAACAGGATTCAGTGGAAGAAGAATAGAATTATTTGCTACAAAGTTCAGAGATGCGCTCATTGACCATAGGAAAAAAAATGGATGAGAACATACTGATGTGCCACAATTTGTGCTAGGTGATGGCTATAGAGAAGATTGGGGGAAAATTCTTTTGTACTCCATTTCCTATCAGGGAAAATGGTATAGTAAATTTTCAAGTATGAAAGAATAGAGCTAAAAACAGACACATGAACAACAAATTTAAAGCTTCTAAAGTTTAGGAGAAAGCAAAAGAGGTTATGGATGATTGAAGAAATCATAGAATAAAGACTGGATTTGACTATATAAAAGTTAAAACACTTTTTACACAGCCAAAATTAAAAGACAAACAAACTAATATATAGGGTAGAAAAAACAGAAAAAGAGTTTATCACTACTTGGGAAACACACATGAATTGGAACAAATAACACTAAGAATGACCTCAGTTCTTAAATGAAGAAGTAACTGCAAATTGGAACCGTAATGAATTATGGTCTTTTGCTTATTAATGCTAATTGTGTGTACATGCATGTGTAGAAAAAAATAGTACTTTAAAGACAGAGACTGAAATTCTTTAAGTGGGAAAGACATTTGCGTGCGGAAAAACGTAACATTCTATGGGAGAGGAAGGCCCCAGGGCATGGCCTGAAGGGGCCTGGGGGACAGAAAGAGAGGGATGAATAGTCAGGCATAGCAAAGTGGAGAGGAGTATGAATCAGGGCGAAGTGGGCAGTCCTGATGTCACTGGGCAAGAAGAGCTGAGGGAAAGAGGCACAGAGAGAGAGAGAAGAGGAGCCATCTGGTTGTTATGGGAATGGCGTATGAAACTCAGGGACAGAGATGTAATATCTACTTTTAAATTTTAAGTTATCCATTGTGCTAGGCAGCATTCTCCATAACAACTACTCCGCATAACTACTTCATTAGAAAGATTCAGTTGCCTTGAGAAATCAAGAGAAACTTGTTTCCCATTTTAGTTGAGTCCAAAGAAGGAAACAACCCCAAGAAATAAGAAGCAACTGGAATTTGGTGACCAAAGCAGCTGCCCCAAGAAAAAAGGTGACAGATAAAATAATTTTTAAGTAATAATAAAAACTACATGGCTATACTGAAAACCAAGATGAAATATTCTAAAGAGCAGGAATGCGAGGGAAGGCGGTGTAGCCAGGAATGGTTGAAGCCATTTGACTCACGGAGGCTGCTTCAGAGGCAGAGATCTACAAGCATACAGAGAGATTGAACTGACCTCAGATTCCATGCGGATATGGCCTGTTTGACCACATCACCAATAGTCCAAACTAGTCACCCTCTAATTGAGGTCCCTAAACCAATGATGTTACATCTGAACCTCCCAGGCATTTGCTATAAATGCAAATTCTTGGATCCTATTCCAGACCTATTGAATCAGAACCTCTGGGGATGGGGCCCACAATTATTTTTTATCAAAGGGATTTCATTGCATGCTAGAATTTTGGGAGCTTCTGGTTCAAATTATAGCTCAAGGAGGAGAATTTAATTGTTACTATTTATTCATTCGTTCATTTATGCAGTAAATAGTTATCAAGGGCCTATCATGGGTCTATTACTGTTCTAGGCTGTAGGGTTTCAGAAGAGAACAAGACTGAAACAGTCCTTATTCTAGGACTACCCTATAAAGCTTTCAGTATTTTCTTTCAGTAGTTGTCTTGTGCCCCGAATTATGTTAATTATTAATATCTGTCTACTTAGGTAAGGCCCAAACTCTGAGTACTATCTTTTTCTTCTCACATGCCCCTTGGGAAATTATGCTGACTCTACCTTCAAATACACACAGAATTTTGTTTCTTCTTATCTGTTATTCTTGAGGGACAAGGTGATGGAGGATTGAGTCTGAGGGGGAAGAAGGGCAGGGAGTGGTAGACACCACAGTGATCCTGACTCTCTGCTGAATACATGCATGTTTTCATACTGCACTCAGAGTAAAGTCCAAGTCCTTTTGGTAACAGACAAGGGTTTCCAAGGCTACATGTGAATGTCATCCACCCCCACCCCCCTGTCTATTCAGCACCTACACCAGTCTCCTATCTGTCTTGCTTCTTTAACGCAACAAAGGAAGGTTCCTGTCTTGTGGGTTTTGTGCAGCTGCAGCTAAGTGTCTTTTGAACATCTCTCAAATATTAACATGGCTAGTTCATTAATGTCCTCCAGGTCTTCACTCAGAAGTGACTCCACAAAGTCAAAACCATCTTACTTAAAGATGCAACCCCAAGCTCACTGCCTGTAGTCCTCATTCCCTTTTCCCTGCTCACTGCCCCAGGCCTTGAAGGTGTGCCACAAAGCTTACCTTCTTACACATACCTGTGAACCCCTAGAATGGTAGTGCCCTCACAGAGTTTCATCTCTTTTGTTCTCTGCTGTAACCTCAGTGCTGAGAACATTGTTTGGTGTATAATAGGTGCTTAATAAACATTTGTTGAATGGATAAGTAAAATGTTTAGTGTTTCTTTATTATAAATCAGCTTATATGCTATTCTTATATGTTATATATAGTATAGTCTTATATGCTATATATATAGTCATATACTCATATGCTATATTGCCATATAGTCTTATATGCTATTTATCTCAAGTTCTCAGATATTGTTTATTGTATATCTACCTGACATTCTATCACTGTGGGTTTTGGATTGATTTCCTTCAATTTTTAGAAGGTGATATTTTTCTCTTTTTCTTTTGTCTAGGTATTCTCTTTCATGAGTAGTTCTAGTAATAGAATACTAGAATCTAGTAATAGAACATCTCTAATCTGTGAAAAACCATAATATCCTACCTGTGAAGGGGCATGCTTTTCTGTTTTCTCTGTTGAGACTAATATTAACTTGTTTATATTTGCATTTGTATATGTGTGTGTGTGTATCTGAATCTTCAGAAATTCACAAAGGTCTTTACCAAGTACATTTTGTGTGTGTGTGTGTGTGTGTGTGTGTGTGTGTGTGTGTGTATGCGCTCCTGAGAAGCACTGTGAGCTCTCAAAATATCCAAGCTACTCTGATTACAGGTCCTTCCGTCTCACTGGAAATGGCAGTTATTTCCCACCTCTGGGACAGATTTCCCTCATTTGTAAAATGTAAAACTCTGATGAGCTGAGAGAGAAAAAGTTTTTTCTTACTGCTTCAGTATAGCCACAAACCCTGTTTTTGCTGCTTTGTATATTGATATGATAGATTATGCTAATAATTTTCCTCATATTGAATCATTTTGCAGCACTGATGGAATTACTCCTGACCACAGTCTCTGGCACATAAACAGTGTTCCATGGATGTATACTGAAGATGAAGAAAGAAAGAAATGACAAGGGGAAGATTATGAGATTTTGAATAAAAAGGAGCAGGACTGAAATCTAATTTCT
Source organism: Heterocephalus glaber (assembly GCF_000247695.1). Next base: position 1,529,010 of record NW_004624825.1, read on the forward strand.
CCCAGTGATAAAGTGATGAGACTTAGAGTCTCAGTGTCATCTTCTGAAAAGGGAGAATACTTACCTAAAATATTTATTATGACAATTAAATGAGATTGTAAATGTGAAATGTAAAATGCAAACTGTAAGATGCCATGCAAATATTACCACTATGATTATTACTATTGTAACAAAAAGGTAGAAGCTTATAAATTCAGTCTACTCTACCAGTATTACTAATTGAAAAGAGACAATCAGGTAATTTCTGCTATTTTTAGCCTATCAGGTGGGTATTTAGGCAAGGAATTGATGAAATCCCATTGACTGCACATAGACATGATTCCCTGCCTTTCTTTCATACAAGTTGGCAGATACATTTTCATCAAAAGTGGTAGTGGTGATTCTTAGGGAAAAGAGTGATTCTTAGGCTCTTAAAATATTAAGCAGCTGTAGAAACATGTTTGAAGCAAGGGTGAGAGAACCTGCTTCTCTAATCTCAACTCTACCACCAGCTGTGAGAATGTAAGCAAGTCTCTTAACACATTGACCTCAGTTTCTTCACCTCTAGAAAAACAGATTTAGAAAACATCTCTGGGGTCTTCCCAGATCTGAGAGTCTAATTCTGGTAACTATATGAAATCTCAACACTAGGAAAACTGTTAAAACCACCCCAATGAAAGTTAGTAAAATATAAATTGCAAAATGGTAGTATCGCTCGAAGATATATTAAGGCTGAAAAGGCTACGTTTAAAAAGTAATTAGTTGGAAAAAGGCACCATGTGTCAAAACTAAGACTCACTATATCCAGAGAGTTATTAAAACAATGAAAAATCACCCTCAGCATAAAATAGTTTACCTTCAATATCATAAGGGGCTGAACAGAGAAAAATAAAGCTAATTAAATTCTTATTAAATTCTTGTTTTCAAAACAAACTCAACATCACAGTGAGCAACATGTTGAATACTACACAGATATTAGATTCAATCAAGTATAGCCACTTACTATGGGTAGTTGGGTAGTGGAGATTACTGGAGCTGTCCTTGCCCTTGGAATCCTGCATGACATCATGACATCTCAAATGACACGGGGCCCTGGAAGCCATAGGCATCTGGGAAGCCAGGCATTGCCTGACTAAAAGTCCTGGGGCTGAGCACCTCGGACAGAAACTGCCCGGTTTAGCAAAAGCCTAAATACAAACTCCTGCTGGTCAGAGGGAAAGGGTATCAGACTCACCTGGCCCCAACACAACATCTCTTCTCCCTCCTGGATGATCAGAACTGGACATGCTGGCAGCTCCGCGGATCTGTCAGGTTTGAAACTCACAGCTGCTTATTTCCTGGCAGTTGATAAAAGCCTGGAGCAAATAAGGCTGAGAAGAGCTCAGGCAATGTGTGAGAACACTTGATCTAAGCCCTCTGACAGCCTGGAGAAATGGTGAGAATGCTCACACAGCTTGTTAGCATGAAGGCACAGCCCTGCCATTTTACATCTAGGTTTATAAAGTGGTTACCTATGAGTAGGAAGTAGGAAAACAAAGTGAGGCAAGCTGACTGTCAGCCTCCTTTTTTGTTGCTATAACTGAATAACACAGGCTAGGTAATTTATAAAGAATAAAGGGCTATTCGGCTATGGATCTGGAAGCCCAAGGTCAAGAGGCCACATCTGGTGAGGGCCTTCTTGCTGGTGGGCACCCTGCAGAGTCCTGAGGTAGCAAAGCACATCATTTTTTTTTTTTTTTTTTTTTGAGAAAGGGTCTTGCTATGTAGTCCAGGCTGGCCTTGAACTCACTATGTAGCTCAGATTGGCCTGGAACTCATGGTGATCTCCATGCCTCAGCCTCCCAAAGGCTAGGATTATAGGCATGTTCCACCATGGCTGGCAGGGCATCACATTTTAAGACAGAGTAAGCTTGCTAGCCAAATCTGTCTTCCTCATCTTATGTACCCACTAATGCAATTATGGGGCTCCCACCCTCATGACTTCATCAAATCCTAATTACCACTCCATGCACCACCTCCAAATATAATTAACATACGGCTTTGGAGATTTAATTTCTAACACATGAATTCTGGAGGACACGTCCATTGACAAAACAATTTGAATCAATCCTATTTAATTTGAGGAACTTCTTTCTTCCACCCCCAACAGAACCTCCTGAATTACTTTAAATTTGGATGTAAATGGACTATGTATTGGATAGAGAAATACACCTCAAAGATATATCAATAATTCCTTTGTTCAATATTTATTATATTTAAATATTCAAATATTTATTGAGCATTTACTATGGCCCAGGCACTGAACAAGACACTAGTTAGACTTTATGAGACAGATTTCTGGAACACTGATTTTAATTAAATACCTTCATTAAACCAGACATTTTCCAGTGTGTATATCCCTAACAGACACAAACATGACATACTTCAAAACAATTCACAATGTGTTTGTGTTTTGGTACTAATATATCTAGTCTAAAATTAAAGAAACTTCACTTGAAAACTTCAGTTTAAATTTTCAATTTATCATTTATTGTCCAAATTACATTACAATAACATATTTAGAAAAATCAACATATTATTATGGGACCTGCTGAACAGATGTGGAAGGAAATATGACATAGTAAGTGGGAGAATGTGGCACAGATATTAACATAGAGTGCTGAGGGAAAGCACCCTTTGATAAATGATATTTAAACTGAGCTTGAAGTGCTAATGGAATTGACCGACCAAAAAGAATGGAGAGGGCACTCCAGAAAGAAGGACCAAAGTACACAAGAGCAGGAATTTTGGAGGGAGAGCAAGTGAACAATGAAGCAGAAGAGTGAAGGTGAAGAGTGCCAGAAGGGGCCGAGATGTAGATGGGTACATGATCATAGGGGCAGCAGAATGAAAAGGTATTGTCAGCAGATTTTTATTTTAATACTAAATTGAACTTCAAGTTACGTGTGTAGCCTGCAGAATAATCCAAAGAACATAGAGAAGAAAACTGTATCTCCAAGTAAATAATCATAATAATAGTTATGAATAGAGCTACAACATCTAATGCAGTGATAACAGAAGAATATCTGCCAAATTGGCAAATTTGGGATGAATTTGAAGGTTGCTAAGACATGACACATAATCTTCAGGCGTGACCCAGATCTCTCTGAGTAAGTGAGATGAAGCTTTTTATAGTTTGGATCTTAAATGTCCCCTAAAGGCCCAGGTTAAATCTTTGTCCCCAGGCTGGCATTATTAGGAGGTGGTGGAACCTCTAAAAGGTGAGGCTTAGTGGGTGATCTTTAGGTCATTGAGGGCATGGCCTTAAAGGGGATAAAATGAAACTCCGGCCCCCTCCTCGCTCTCTTTTATTCCCTAGTCGTGAGGTGATCTGTTTTGCTCTATCACATGCTCTCCATGGTGTGCTGCCTCACCCAAAGCAATGGGCCAGCCATACTGGACTGAAAGCTCCAAAACTGTGAGCCAAAGTAAACCTTTCTCTTTATAAGTTGATTATCTCAGGTCTTTATTATAATGACAGAAAGCTGACTAACACAGACCTCAATTGTGAGCTGAAGATCTGCTCTGAATCAGACGTACCTCCTGTCTGGGTGATATGTTCATCTGACATGGACAAACAACAAAAATCAGGAAAAAAATTCTCTCTGGATATATTCAGAAACAACGAACCTAGCCCAAATTCATCAGCTGCTCCAGATCAATCCTTTGCCCCAATTATGCAAACCTCCCACAGAGAACAAATAGCAGACTTAAGTAGAATGGCCTGTTCTCAAGGAAGCAGTACACCAAAAAGACTCACTATGGGACACATGTATAGAAGATCTGAAAAGAAAAGAATGAAGATAGTTACAAAGTGAAAATCAGATGAGAGACTCACATCTAACATAGAATTATTTCAATCAAGGAAGAAAAATTACCCCAGAATATGGAAGACAATTTCAGATAAATTATTTGTCAGCCCTCTGAGAAATCATGTACACATACAAAATAAACTCAAGGAATGTAAATGTTATGCACTGCCAATATGTACAAAAAAATAAAAGGGAGGGAATCAACAGATGGAGGAGGAAGAGAGGGGAAAGCAGGTGAATAAAGGAATTAAGAGTATTATGTACATGTACCAACTGCCCACAAGGAATATAAACATGTACTACACACATGTACTAATAAAAAATGAAAAAACATGCCCATTTAAAAGGAAGGCCAAACAGAAGGATAAAGAGTTCAAGCAAGAGACTCTAAGATGGATCAAGGAGGAAAAAGTGAGCTGGGACACTTTAGGAAAGAAACTGAACACAACTGAAAAGCTCCTACAGAAAGAGAAGTTACTTTAGAAGCTACACAGGAGCTTAAGAACAGATTTGAGTAAATTAAGGAAAATGGAAAGATGTCTATAAATTATTAGGAGAAACAAAGATGGAAGATTGAGGACCACCAATATAAGTATATGAATGTTGCTGGAAAGAAGAACAACCTCATTACATATTAATACATTGCCTTACCATTTCCTAAGACATGAATGTAAGACAAAAATGCACTGAAAGATATATTAAGTGAAAACTATTCTGTAATTAAAGCAAGAACTGAACCTGCAGGTCAGTAGACCACTCAACCCAGAAAAGGAGGAAAAACGGACAGAAAGAAAGAAAACCTTGAGACATAGCTTGAGTTATTGAACTTCAAGGATAAAGAAGGTTATATCTGTAATTTTTATTCTGTGTAAAGTATTCCATGTAAAGTTTATCTCCAATTACTCCATTGTGACATTTACTGCCAGAAGACAATGGAACCCTGTGTGAAAAGATCTTCGAAGAAGTTTTATTCAAATATTTTATATCCATTAAATAATAACTTATGTAAGAAGATAAAAGAAAGTCATTCTTTTAAAAAAAATTCAGGGGCTATAATAACCATGCATATTTTTAGGAAAAAAATCTACTTATCGACAAAATTTAGCTGATAGATGAGACAATGACCATGGTCAATGGTAACTGCTTTTTCTCCATATGTCCCTGTGTCCATTTATTTAGTAGTCATCGTAGTAGTAGTAATAGTAATAGTAGTAGCAACTGGTATTCATTTGATGTTTCTTAAATCTAGGCACTTTCCAGTTCCTATCTCATTCAATCCTTAAAGCACCTTTTGGAGCAATATTCTTATCAACCCTTTCTGTAGTTGAAACACCTATAACTTGGAAGAAACAGTTTTAGAGCTAGAAAGTGGCAGGCCCATATGTTGACCTCTTTTTTTTTTTTTACCTTCATTTATGTCTCTCATCATTTTAACCTCTGTGTCTTTTTCCTTTGCTTTCTGAAATATCCCCTCAAGTTTAACCTCCACACTGAAGATCTGGTTTTCTGCAAAGTAACTCTGACTTTATTGCTTTTTCTAATTATCAAAATATTCAGTAGCATTGTCTTAATATATATTTTTCTTTCATTAACTATTTCATTAGGTATTGATATATTACTTTACCATTTCATCTGTTATATCTCATTTCTCTGAATCCTTGCTCTTATTTTCTCAAGTGTATGAAGCAGATACTCTCTATAATGTGCTTCTATGGCCTGAATAAACTATATTGTATTAAGAACAAGGGCCAGGGATTTAGCTCAGTGGGTCTGCCTCCTGCCTTACAAGTGCAAGGACTTGAGTTCGATCCCCAGTACAAAAAAAAAAGAACATCCTTCCTCTATCTCTGAGTACTACACTTATCTTCTATGCTGTACAAAGTTTGCTGTGTGTGTGTGCATGCGCGCGTGTGTGTGTGCATGTGTGTGTGGTATGTTGGGGTGCTGTGTGGGTGAGTTTATCTGAATGTTTAGTACTGTATTTGCTCAAAATTAATGTGAATGAATTCTTCTTAGATATTGCTTAGATGAACTTAGTATCTTTTCCTAGTCCAAGGGTTAGTGTAGTCTTAGGTCAAGGAAGCAGCAGTTGTGAGTTCTTATAGGAGAGATATTAGACTGTGTGAACTATAAGTTAACACAATTTTCTGCATCCAAATCTCTGTCTGGCTTAGTTTCCATTCCACTTTGGCAGAATGTCCTTTTCAGACAGCCCTCACATACTCATGCCTCCACATCAGGGAAAGCCATCACATTAGAAAAGAACAGAGCCATTTTAGAGACACTTCTGTATAGAGGAAGCCCAAGACAGCATCCTGTGGCAGGTTTCCCCTGGGCTGTGAACACAACTAATTCTCAGAGATTTTTCTGTGATAGTGAACATATTTTCAAGTGAAGCAGTCCCTCCTCCCTCATGACCCAGTTTGAATTCATGAGCAGAGGATGTCCTTTCCCTTGAAAACTTCCTTTAAACATGTCTAATCATTTAACTTGAAGATCAGAAACTCCTCAAAATTGAAAATGTATGCTGTAGACCCTTTTGTAGTATTCATAAATGATGTTATTTGCCCCCATTTTTAAAGTGCTTATTTGCTGGTTTCAACTGGTTAGTTAGGAAAGCCCAATGTTTCTATATACTACAATATCTTTCCCTCCAACTCCTTTCTGATACTTTAGCTTTTGACATCTGTTCCTGGCCTTGTTCTTCAGCTGTGGTAACCTCATCCGATATTCCTCTCTGGATTACTGGATTCTAATCTACACATGAGTTCTGACAGCCCAGCCTCCTGATGCTAGTTCGTGCTGCACTCGAAGAAAGAGCCCTCTGCCAATCACAGTTCAATGGCAAATTTTAATTGGCTATTTCTGTCCTGGATTCCATTTAAGATTGGAAAGTTTGGACAGATCTTGATTGTTTGCTGGGATCTTAATTTTTATTACACCTGTAACAAGATCTTTATTTAACATAGATCTTAATTCTTTGTTATAGTTGCTTCAATTATTTTTTCTTTATCTCTTCTTCTTTTTCATTTTTTAAAAATAAAAACGGTCAACTTAGTTTTAAGATGCTTTATGACCTGAAATGGACCAGGGTACGGTGGGAATCAAGGTTAATTTAGAAGCTGAAAGCCCATGCCTATGTTTCCTTGGCAGAATTGAAAGTGACTAAAAGATTCTGTCTGTGTGATTCAACCCAGCTATTTTGTAAAGCCCCAGGCAGGGGTAATGATGGGGGAGGACACCCAGAAATAGCAACCTCATCAATCATGGGTGCAAACTTATCAAGGCCGAAGTCGATGAAGTCAATGAACAAAACTGTTCTATTCACATCTACTTCTGCTGGAGTCAAGATATGCCTGTAGATAAGGAAAGAATTTCCTCAGGACAAAAGCAGAATGGAATAACCTCTACCAAAGGAAAACCTGATTCCCAAGAAGGAGAAAAACAGGCTAATGGTTTGTGTAAAAGGCAAAACTGGAAGGTGTTGAGCCTGATATATAGTGACTTTCAGTTAGAATTGCTCTAGAGTAATGTTTGGATTCCAAAAATTGATTCACTCATTCAGTAGCCTCAAGGTTCTGGATCAGTGGTCAAGGCAGTGATATAAGGGTGATGGAGCACTCCAGAGCTCCTCGTTTCTCTCCCTGGGCTTTGGCTGTGCTTCTAACAAAGTAATCTGAATATATGATAGAGTGAAGTGTCTGCTGAGAGACAAAGGGCTGCTCTGCTCAGCTAGCTGAGAGAAGCAGCTATTTGAAGTATAAGGAGGACAGTGATGGGGGCAGCTGACCCGAGCTGGGGCAGCTGATATGACATCAGCTTTGGCAGGAGAGGTGCTGACAGCAGTGGTTGGGACATGGAATTGTGTTGACAGAAGTTGAATTAGCAGACATCAGAGCAGCAGGCAGGAGCTTGCACAAGTTGTCCCAGATACAACACTTCACTCCTTGTGAACTTACAACATGCAGAATGTCTAGCTAGTACTAGGGAAAAAATGTTTTAGTGCTGCCCACTATGCATGAAGGAAATCAGTAGTTGGCTATCTTGTTTTGCTACTTGATAACAGCCATTCATCACCAGACATTCATAAGTGGTAGAATTTCTATAGAAGGTGAAGAACTAAGTAACTACAGATTTTCTTTTATACATAGTCCTTCATGTGGCTACTGCCATGTTTCTTCAAATGTAAAACATTATTGACTGAAATACACACAATTATGTCCTATTTACACTAGGAATGAAAAATGTTGCCAAATAAATTATGACATACTGATGATTGAAAGATGCATCCTGATTTTAGAGATATAAAATATGCAAAAATGTGCGTCTTTGAACTATGAAATAAATATGTGTCAGGCACTACGGTAGGCATTGAACGTAAGGGTGCAGATAAATAGACACCAACCTCAAGAAATGTAGATGAAAAGACAGATGGTGAAAATGCAATTGCAGGTGTGATACAGGGTCTGGAGGGACACGGGTGTCTTCTCCAAGAAAGTTACATGAATGCTGAGACCTATGAAGAAGCAGGCTTTATCTAGGTAAAGACAAAGGTAGAACTTTCTAGGCAGAGGGATCAGTGTGAACAATGGTTTTGAGATGGGAAAGAGCCCATGTGAGCAAAGGTGAGAGTGACTGGAAAGAGGCAAGGCAAAGTCATGTGGGGCCTCTAACCCATGTTAAAGAATTGGGTTTATCTAAGAACAGTGGGAAGCCACAGAGAGGGTTTAGGCAGGGGTGAAACAAGATCAGATCATGTGTTTTAAAAATCACTTTGCTCACAGTGCTGACATGAGAGAAGCTCAAGAACAGGTGCGGGAGATCAGCTGGGAGATCTTTGAAGCAATTCAGAAAAGAGAGGATAATGGTTTGTAATAGGGTTCTGGCAGTGGAGATGGAAAGAAATGAAACTCAAGCATATTTTAAAAGGACTACCAACTTCTGAGTGTTGTTTGCTGGATTATTTGGGGTGTGTGTGCTTAGTGTCATGTACTAAGGACTATATCAGACCAAAGGGGTACAGTGGTACACATCACAGACACGGTCTCCATCCTCCAGGAGATTCTCATTGTAGAAAGGAATTAAGCAGTAGTAATAATAGAATTTCTTACTACTACTGAAATAAGAGTGTTTGACCTTCATCTTATTAAAAAATAATTTTCAGGGCCGGGGATTTAGCTCAATGGTTCCGCTGCCTGCCTCGCAAGCACAATGTCCCGAGTTCAATCCCTGGTACCCCCCCAAAAAATTCTCTTTTCATTTTAAAAAATGTAAAATTATGACTCTCTCAAATATGAAGTGAACAGACATAAAGATTTTATATGACTTATTTATTAATAGGGAACCACTAAGATGTTAAAATCATTCCAAAGAGCTCTTGAGCAACTAAGTATAGGTAGTGTTAGAATAAGTTTGAAGTGTTTAGATTTAAAACTTGTTAGTGTCTAACAGGTCATAGACCATAACCTGTTGAGGTTATTTTTCTACCAGACAGAAACCTATAAGTTTCTGCCCTATGGAGTTGTAAAAAAACCCAGTTATAGACATTTAAACTCCATTTGGTACTGAAAGAATGCCAAATAATCTTGTTTGCCTATTTCCAATTTTCAAATAATTTCCCCAATAACTTCAAGTTATTTGTTTTATTCCTCCAAAAGGTCATGTTTATATTGAATTATCTTGCAATGAAGAGATTAAAATACATTTACAATATATTTACAATGATTTTGACCTTAAAATAATTGACAGAATTGTGGTGGGAATTCCAGTGACTTAAAGTAAATAAATTGGGGCAGGAGGTAGTAATGAAATGGGAAACAGAACCCTGGGAAAATTGTAATGAACAAATCAAGTCACCCAGGAATATTTAGAACGTTCTGAGTTGCAGAGTATATGAGTATGTTACCTTCTTATAATAGGCTTTCCCAAAGCTTCACTGGTGCCTACAACAAAAATTATCTGGCACATTTCCACCAGTGTATTAACAAATAAACAGTAATATTTCCCCAGATGGCAGTTCATTAAGATTAAAATAATGTTGGCTTGAGAGTTTCCCCACTTTCTAGGGAGAAGTTCAATGTTTTCTCTTATCCTATGTCTTAGTTACTTCTCCGGTTGATGAGACACAATACCAGACACCCCAAACTTGAAGGCAGAAAGATTTATTTTGGCTCACGGTTTGCAGAGGTTTCAGTCCATAGTCAGGTGGCTCCAAGGCAGGGTGGAATGGGAGAAAGGCAAGGCAGAGGAGTAACGGCTCGTGCATAACATGGTGGCAGGAAGCAGACAGAGAGCAGAGGGAGGGAAATATACTCTTCAAGGCCACGCCCCCAGTGATCTACCTCCTCCCACCAGCTTTCAACTCCCAACACCACATTTAGCTATAAATTCATCAGTGGACTAATCCAGTGATAAGTATCATGCTCCAATAATCCAGTTACCTCCAAAAATCCCTACCTATGAACATATGAGGTGGGTTTTTGTTTTGTTTTTGTTTTTTTGCGGAGAGTTCATCCAGCTATAAACCATAACACCCTAAGATGTCTGTGAATTCTAGATGGTTTATGTTCCATCTCTAATTTCTTCCCCTATTGGTGTGCTATTCTTAGACATCTCACCTTCAACTTTTCCTTTTACTTATTGCCTAGTGTAGTAGACTTTACTAAAGTAAGGTGAGGTGAGGAAAGTGTTCCTACCCCAGAAAAACACAACGGGATGTTAAAGCATGATTCTCCTGCATCCATTTTGTTTGAGGCCACAATGGCTGGCTAAAAACGAAGCCATCATCTCAAATATTTCCATGTCCCAAAGCAAAGTTTTGAATAGACTGTGGAAGTTTACAAAGAGGTGGTAAAAAGTCATTTTGCTAATTTTTAGCCCATCACCCATGCTGGAGGCCAAAGAGGGATAGAGTTGAAGAGGCAAAGAAGAAACTTCTTTGGGCAGAGTTGGTGATGTGCTAGGGCATTTGTCCCTCACACTCCGCAAGAGTCGAGGTTGGTATCTGCCCCCCCACTCCCACCCACTGAGGGAAGGCCTAAAGAGACAATTGGAACTAGGACCCCTGAAGTTCTGGGGCACTGAATTCAATGCCACACCATGGCCTGAAAAACAATGTATAGGCAAAATCTTTCCAGGAGGGTCTGTGACAACAAATAGAAACTGTTGGATACTAACTGCCCTTCTACAAAAAGTGGAGTGCAGGGGGATGGGATGAGGGTATCTCAGAAGCCAGGTATGGCCACATGGGAGGGAGTCTTCCAGGATCATCTTGGATCTGCCAAAGAGGATTATTTGTAAGGACAATGGGAAAGACCTCCAGATTCTACGGGACCAAGGGAAGACGTCACTCACATCAAGGGGCCATATTCAGAGGTGACAGAGGGGGGGTCTGTAAGTCACTTTGGAAAGCATGCCCCAAGGTCCGAATCAGCACTGGAATTCTGTTCTGCCCAGGGAACAGTGGCCTGATTACACCTGTGCTGTGTCACTTTTCCTGTCCCTTTCCTCTGTACTCCTCTCTCCACTTTCCCCCATCTCCACTTCTCATTTCCCCTACGGAAATGAGAGACAATCTAGTTAGACGGTTGCTAATACAAGAGCAAAGGGGTGGGGGCAATAGGTGATTCTGACCCATCAAAGCCTGAGGCAGGCCAAAGCTGCAGGGAGCAGAGAGCCTTAATTATGTATGCAGTAAAGTTTTCACAATTATATGTCAACTGGTCATATTCTTTGCTGAAAAATGTATGCCTTTGTGATTGTAAGCATTGGACATTTTGTTATCAGAGTTCTCAGAAACGTTAAGGTACTTCCTAGACTTTCATCAGGGACAGAGAAGGGATGAGCCCTCACATCAGCAAACACTTAGGCCTTGAATGCTTAGGAAGGGTTGAGGAGGCTGAGTGTGGTGTCAGATGCCACCTTCCCATTCGTCCTCCTGGTGCCGAGGCTTTGGGATGCAGCAGGGATGAGAGAAGGAAAGGCACAAGTAATTGTTTAACTGTGTAAGGTGCTGGCCTCTTGCCTGGCTATCTGCCAGTCTCAATTTTATAGCTTTGATAAGGACAGTGGTGGTTGTTTCATGTCAGTTGATCAGGGACTTGTGCCCCAAATACTCTGTTAGTCATTAAAGGTCCCTTGAAAGATTCTGCAGGAAATTCCAACTCAGATCTAGCTGCGGGACCCCCTGCCATGTTCCTGTGATGCAGATACCTCTCGGTTTTCTATTTGGAGGCAGTCAGGGCCGCAGCCCCCAGTTACACCTGTCCACGTGAGGAGACTTGGAACACTGCCTCTTTTTTCTAGTTCAAATAGCCCTGCCTGAGTAGTGATAAAGAAATGAAAGCTGGCTCATCCATCAGGCACCTCCTTTAACTGTAATGCTTAGGGGCAGCACAGAGCTCCAGAGAGCCTGAGAGCAGAAGAACCACCCAAGCCTTACCTGCAGAAGGGGACACCCCTTCCTACAAATGCAGCACCATCTCAGAGGCTCTGCTGGGCTCAGCCTCCAACTCTTTTCTCCAGCAGAGTTAGGGGGATTGAGTGATGGATGGGATGGGTTCTGGAATTAGCATTTTCAATAAGCACGCATTGTTTTCACTGTCACCCAAGGATACTTGGGGAAATTTAGACTGGAAAGTGGGGCACTAAGTGCCTTTTGTTCTTCACTCAGTCACAGCTGCATTCCTGGGGCAACGTTAAACCCCTCTGATGCGAATCCTGCTAGAGTTGCAAATAAAGATCCGTAGAGACCCTGAAAAACCCCACCTTAACAGTCAGGTCTATCTGCCCATTGCAGGTACCACTTGTAGTCTTCATCCATAAAATATACAAACAGTTTCGCTGTCCGTTTATATTTCTTATTGGTGGCCACCCTTGAGTTCATGTACACCACACACTTATTATCTACTGAGTGAAACAGAGTTGCTGAGAAAGAAGCCGAGGATAAAATGAAAAAGATAAATGATGGAGAGAATTCCTCCTCCTGACAGTTTTCCTTTCTATAAAGGTCAGTTGACCATCTTGTATGCCTTCCCTTTGCAAGTAGGAACTGCTTGTTTTAAGAACAACAATTTTTGTGTTTGTGTATAAGCAACAATAATGATTCCTTGGATTACTTTAAACATGTCTATTCCTCCTCTGGGCCTAATTAAGGCTGAATTCCATGCATACAGGAAGCTGTTTGGCGTTTGCCAGTATCTGTGCAGCCCTGCTGTGTTTGATTACCCACTATTAGTTCATAGCAGTTGGACAGACCAGCTGACTTCCAGGGTTGTTTCAATTATCACGATACCTTGTCACCTTTCTGGCCAAGTTTTAACATCTTCACACGATCCCCATAGAGGGTGTGTGTTTTAAACTTGGCCTCATCTGGAGGATTAGTAGAAACATTGGGTGCTTCCTCTTTAGGTGAAGGTCCCGGCAATGACAATAGTACAAACTGCTTTAAAATAGTTCCTATTTTTGTCAGTGCTAAAAATACTCTTTCATTTGTATTTTCTTCCAAACAAATGTCCCTTTCCAAAGTGAAGAATTAAAAAAAAAAAAAGATGCTGAATACCAACCTTATTAGAGTAACAATGCAGCATTTAGGAGGATGGGTTAAAAATGTACCTATGAATTATAAATAATGCACACTATAAAAATGCCACTTTTTTCCCTCATGGGGTAATTTTTTTCCACTTGTGGATTTGTATTAAAGTCACAAGTCCTGGTGGTAGGATCGATGGGCAGAGTTTTAATTGGGGCTCTCTGGTGATAATCTAGATGGGCAGCTGGTGTCAATCAACTTCTAAAGAAGTGTCTGAGCCAATGATTAGGCTGTTCCTGGAGATGTGAGGCCCCTTGGGGCAATGTGAAGGCTCCCAACCACAGGGGAACTCTTAAGAATGGTGGAACAATAATTCTCCAAGTTGCTGGTTTACCTAGCAATACACACACGCCTCAGCTTTCTAGCTAAATCAGTTCAGAAACATATCACTATGGCATATGCTGGGTCCACATGATTACATAAACAAAACAATGCAACAAGTCCTCCGATGGCCTCCATTAGAGTAAAACAAGAATATTTCACGTATATTTGTGGAGCACTTTATACATTTTATTATAAAATTGAGTCCTATTGATAAAATAATATAGTGCTGTTCTTTTCTGGGAAAAATATGTGAAGTCCACAAAATATCTCCATGATGTATACATAAATCATTCTCTTTTAGTATGAATTAAAAATCCAAACCATTTTTGGATTACCATTTAACAATAGTTTAATCTATCTAATTCAGACCCCACTAATTTAATTCCCACTAATTTAAGTCACATTGGGCTAAATTTGTTTTTTTCTTCATCCTGGAAGTGTGGATTAATGACAGGAAGTGTTCTATAGGTTAAAAAATGAGCTGTCAGTTTCTTATAAAGTTAAATATACACTTAACCTATGACCTACAGATTCCACAATTAGATATTTTCCCAAGAAAATGGAGATATACTTCCACCCAAGGATTTGTACACAGATGTTCAGAATATCTTTATTTGTAATAGCTAAAAATTAGAAGTTATCTAGACATCCATCAGGTGGCTGGGTAAACATATTGTAATATATCCAAACAATGGAATATTACTCAGCAATAAAAAAAACCAATAAACTACTGATACATGGATAAACCTCAAAAACAATGCTGAGTAAAAGAAGGGCAGACACAAAAGATTATATGGTGTATGGTTTCATTTAAATGAAATTCTAGATATGCAAAATTAATCTATAGTGACAAGAAGCAGATCAATAGTTTTCTGAGAGTGGAGTAAGGCTATTGACTGGAAATGGTACAAGGGAAATTTCTGAAGTGATGGGAAAGATCTACATCTTGCTTGGAGTGACTCTTACACAAGTGTAGACATTTGTTAAAACTCACAAACTGCACATTTAAGATGTAAGCATTTTGTTGTATGTACCTTTTCCCTTAATGCATCAGATTAAGTGACATTCTGTTGCAAATATCTTCATTAATAATGAAACTCCTCTCCTATTCCTGATTCTCTGTACTTCCCTTCTTTCTGATGTTAATTTGTTTTTAAGCAGTATCAATTCCAAAGTCCAAACAGGATAGAGAATTTCAACTTGAGTTTAACAGATAACTTATGATATAAAAAAAAGAAGATTCAACCCTTCCATCCTATGTCTAATAGTTCTCCAGATTCTAACTATTTCAGTTTCTAAATAGTTCTTTCATTTCTATATTGCTACCCAGCTTCCCCTCTGCTTTCTCGATTTAGCATTCAGTGATCTCATAACTGGAATTCCCTGGTCTGATTTGGAAAGAGAATTCTCTATGTCATTTTCCAGGTGCCAGAAAACAAAATGGCACCCTGAAGCCTGAAGGTTGAGGAAAAGGCAGTGACCTTGGAAGGGAAAAAGCAAGAGTAAAGATAAAACTGGGTAAGGAATTGGGAGGATACCTTGGTGAAGGTTGCTTTTGATTGCTTCTTGGATTCTTAAGATCAAGATGTAGTGGTCCTCCATGAACTGGATTGTTTTCAGTGCCACTGATATATCCTGTTTGCTTTCTTCAGTGTATCAATGAAGCTCCTATGGAAAGTGTTATCCCATTTCAATTATGTTCAGGAGAAACAGTCAAAGGGTTTGGGCTCCCCAGAGGCTTATGAGGAATGATATTGTGGTGGCCACAGAAATAGAAGGTAGAAAATCTCAGGGAAGGCAGAACATTTATAAGGACTGGACCAAAGCCCAAAGGTGCAGCCAAGCCCAGCCCCCAGCTTCCACCCAGTCTTCACAATTTTGTCCCAAGTCTCTACTTTTCTGAATGCTCCTAAGAAGATCCCATCTCTTATGTTGTAAGAGAGTGATCTCCTTCATATATATGTGTGTGTGTGTGTGTGTGAATTTTCTTCACATTCCTATATATGAATTTCCTTCAAGTTCCTATATATGAATTTCCTTTCTTACATATGATTTTTTTCATATATATATATATATCCCCTCACATTCTCAGACTGCCAGTGAGGTGATGGAAGACTATGGTCACCTGGGATAATAAAGGTGAGGATTTTAGGCTGACTTTGTCTATTGTGGAAGGTCTTTAAGAGCATTTTCCATCTCTGCAAGTGCCTTTTAGCAAGTCTTGGGATAGGATAGACTCCAGTGAGAGATTTCCCATCAATTATACACTTGTTGGAAACAGCACAGCCTCTGTTTAGAGATTTCCACCTTGAATTTTCAAAGGAAGCTGCTTGCTAAAGCTTCTGGATTTAGAAGAGCCACAAAAAATCAAGCAAGTGAGCAGAAACTGAACTTGACTTTTGGCCTCGGGGGTAGGAGAGATGGAGATGAAAAGTGACAGGCTCCTGCATGACAAGGCCTCTGTGGAGCTGAAATGGGTGACTCACAAATCAGAGTGGCACTTCCTCTTCTTGGATTGTCCTCTGAGCAAGACCTGAACACCTCCACCCACCTCCCTGGTGCAAATGCTCCCAGGCCCAGTGGCTGGGGAATTAGTCTGCAAGCCTTGCTATCTCCAAGGCAGGACACATCTTTGGGTCTGTTGCTTTAACGTCAAATGTAGCCATGGATCGAGGCCAGTAGATAGCTATAATCTGAAAGTCAGGGGACATTTTATCACAGGCAGTGTTTGTGCATAGGCCCTGCTTTTAGGATGTACTCTACTCCTAGCTTTGCTATTGGCAAACTGAGTGAACTTGAACTTGGGTCTGTCACTTAATCTTTGGGGACCAGAGTTTCCCTAACTATAAAATAAAAGAGCTCTTTATTTGTGGAAGTGGGGGACATATACATAGCATCCATGTTAGAAGTTGGCAAACTGTCCAGGGAGCCCAGATTAAGAATAGATGAATATCATCCAGAAGAAGTAATATTTAAACTGAGTCCTGAGAAAGCAGTACATGTTTTTTAGGCAGGAAAGAGAGGAGAATATTCTACACAAGGCAGCACATTCTTCAAAGATCGAAGAAGGAAAAGGGAAGAGATGAGGAGGCCAGTGTGGGGGAGAAGCAGTGGATTCAGGAGAATGGGAGAGGAGGAGCAAGCTAGAAGTGTTTTAGCTGTAGAACTGGTAGGTGATATCCACCACATCCACACTGGAATATGCTTCCCAGATTCAGCGAAGGATGGCCTGCTGGCTCCAGGTTAGATACTGAGTAAATTTAATTAAATAATGATTGTGATTTCATTAAATAAAACATCCAAATAAGAAGAGGGTAGGAAAATGATGAATCCAGTTTCTGACATGTTGAAATGGAAGTATCCATGCTTCAATCAAGTGTCATGTCCAGCAGACAGCTGGATAAATAAGTCTAATTGCTCAGAGGAGTTGTGGAAGCTAGAAATATAGATGTAGTATCATCAGTTTACATTGATTTAGAGAAGTTCAAAGCTTCTTTCTAAGTCTAAAATCATGTGACCTATGATTCTCAATTTTGTAAAAGGAAAAGTTCAGAAACAAGCCTTTTTTTCCTCTCTCCCAAAATGTTAATATAATGAGACACTTGTTTTGTTATTCCCTCATTCCCTTTTGGTGGTGTTCATGTGCCACCATGGGATGCTCATGGAATGCTTCCTTCTATTTTGTTTTCCTGACCTTTTTCTGGTATTTATTGCAGTGTTTTAGATAACAGGGAAAGAGCTCAGTACAAATAATTAAACGATAACCAGACATCAATACTAAATCCCAAAAAGGGTTTGGGGAAAGATTCTCATCACTTACCAATTTTATAGAACAAAATCCAGGTTTTTCAGTTTGGTATTCAAGTCTTAGCAACACTTTCCCTCCTTCTTTCCCTGTCTGTCTCACTTACCATGCCATGAACAGCTCTGCGGACAGACTCATGTAGTGAGAAACTGAGGCCTCCAGCCACCAACCACATGAGTGAACTTAGAAGTAGGTTCTTTGGGCCAGGGGAGTCTTAGACCACTGATGTCCTAGAGTACATATTATCCACAGTCCCATGAGAGACCCAGAGCCTGAAGCACCCAGCTTAGCTACTGCTAGATTCATGACCCTCAGAAACAGTGAGATAAGTGTTTGTTGCTCCTAAACTTCTAAGTTTGGAGTAATTTGTTAAGGTAAAATAAGGAAGGGACATTTGATTTTCTGATACTATATGGAAAAATGGGTCAAGAAGGATTTAAAATGGTTTGAGTATGTTGGAGCTCTACAAGGTGCTGAAAGACTAGAGTGTATTGTCCTGAATCTTCTGCCTGTCCACTGAGTGGCCTTGAAAATGTCCTGTCTCCTTTTGGGGATTGGTTTCCCCACTACTTACTTGTAAGTACAGATGAGAGCATTCATGCCACACTTCATTCTAAAACACTTACATATGTTGTGATGCTTTATAGTTTGCAAATATCTTTTTATGTGCAGTAGACCCTTGACTTACAAACTCAATTTGTTCCTAAGGACTGGTTGTAACTCAAGTTGGCCAGTTGAAGGCTCAGGCTCCTCTACACAGCCTTCAAAGTCTCTTTCCTGTATGCAGGCCAATCTCAGTGTCCTTAGAGAGACATTGGCCCAGGATTCCTCAGTTAACCTCACACAGGAAAGGATGTTGTAATGTTCCTTCCAGAACTCTGTAAAGGTTAAATCTGTACCTGAGACCATCTGGAAGCACAAGCGTCTGGCATTTGGGTCGTAACTCAGGACTTTGGTCATAAGTTAAAACTAAAATTCTAGTCATAACCCAAGTTGGTCATACGTCAGACCAGTTGTAACTTGAGGGTCCACTGTATTGTCCTCTGGACCTGGAGATGACAAAGAAGGATTCTCCAAACTTGAAACCAAAGGAAATAAGATTGACTTCTGGGATTTAAACTTCAAAGTTAGTGCATGTGGATTAGGGCAAAAGTAACACAAAATTAACTTAAGGCAGTGTTTAAGGGACCTTCTCACAGGCTACAAACAGAACCAAATGATATGATTACTTTTTTCTTATCAATAAATGGTGGAAAACACTATGAATGCTCACTTTTTGATGCATAAAAACTCTTAGAAGGGTCCTGGAACACAGTAAGTACTTAAGGGCTGTTACTTTTTAAATTTATAGAGAATGAGTATCTGGGTTATTAGAAGATATTAAGATTTAATACCCATAAATAAAGAAACATATTGTGAGAGTTTATTATGATCTCTAACTTAGTATCCTAATAAGAAGTCTGGCTGCTAATAAGAAGTGCAGGCCAAATGGCGAATTTCCAGCCATGTACACACAACAGAGAGTTGGAACTCCTGAGACGCTCAGGCAGGATGCTTTCTTATCAAGGCATCACCATTGCTGTCATGAGTTGGATATGATTTTAAATTGCTGCTATTCTTGACTTAATTAAAACACTTTGTAAAATTATATACAAATCTTATCCTTACAGGTTCTTTCAGGGGTGTTTGCTTAACTGATATTATTTGAATATTATTTTGTTTCTCTGTGATTTTTATCACTATGTTCTTAATCTACAGGAAAATGGAAAGAAGTAGGGAAGGTGATTGCCTGAGACTTTTGCTCTATTTAATGAACCAGGGTAAAAGAATTGAAAATCACTGATTTAAGGG
This sequence comes from Heterocephalus glaber, assembly GCF_000247695.1. The sequence continues at coordinate 1,548,409 of NW_004624825.1, forward strand.
TCCTTGTAGGCAAGGCCTGATCATTGCATGACTGAATGTAAGAACCTGCCTAAAAGCAAAAATGTGGCATACACAATGGCCCATAATGGAGCCAGTGGGGGTAGGAGAATCACAGGGACTTAGACTGCCAGTGCCCATCCCCAGCTCTCTACGAATAAGAGCCCTCGTCAACAGTCCTAACGGAGAGCGTATATTTAATATGGACACGCATACATAGTGAATTAGGTCCAACAGACTTTCTGTTCTCTTGTCAAATTCATCTTTAGTAGTAAAGAGATGAATCAGACCCTCTCAGCACTGGACCTTTAGAAATTTGATTCTTCAGGTTAACCCCTCCTATGGCCTGGAAATTTGATCGCTCAAAAATCTGTGTGTTGAAACTTAATTCTCAATATGATGGTATTAGTGGGTAGGGCCTTCAGGAGATGATTCATGAATGGGCTCAACACCATTACAAGCAGCTGAAGAGACCAGATCTCTCCCCTTCCACACTGTGAGGACACAGCAAAACAATAGCTATCCATGAATGGGAAAGCAGCCCCCAGCAGACATGGAATCTTAGTGCCTTGATCTTAGAGTTCCCAGCCTCCAGAATGGTGAAAAAGATATTTCTGTTGTTCATAACTACTTAGTCTATAGTATTCTGTGATAATGGCTCGAATGGAGGAAAAAAAGCACAGTGGGAAGTAGGTAGGACTCGCACTAGCAGGCATTAGGACATCTTTTGAAGGTTCTGTAATTAAATGTGCAGGACTGGAATTTAGCTAGAGCAATAGAAAAGAATAGAAACTCCAGAAATAGACCCAATTTCAACAAATCCATAGGGAAAAATGATTTGGGATAACTGGATAGCCAGATGGAAAAAGATAAAATTTGATCCATTCTTCACATCATACACTGGGATAAATTCTAATTGGATCAGAGATTTAATTGTTTAAAGAAAAGGAAGAAAGGAAAGAAGAAAGAAAGGGAGGAGAAGTGGGGGAGAGATGTGGAGATCTTTCAGGCACATTATTCTGCCTATTACTGTTTATATATGTGTTGTTAACATACAGTATATATTTTACATATATATAATTTACATGTATTGTATTATGTTATTAAAATACTGCATATATTTAAATATTTTAAACTTTTGTTGACAAGTATGGATACTATGTCTATACAGATATGATAGGACGAAATATTTACAATTCTTTTTCCCAGTTGTTTATTGCCATTCTTGTGCTCCACTTCCAATGACTCGGATGAAACAATCTATTTCCATCTTTTTTGAAAAAGTTCATTCTATTTCTGTTGAAGTGAGTAGACCAGTCTGAAAGGCTAAGTTGTAAGTACTCATAAGTAACCCCCACCTGCAATTGCTTTAAACTACCAAAGCTTAATTTTCCTCATATTGTGTGTAGTGTGGAGTGACTGGGGGCTCTGCTCTGTGGTGCCTGTGCTCAGTGAAGAAAGAAATCTAACTCCACATCCACATCCAAATGCTGAGATAGGAGAAGGGCATGTAGGGGGTTGAGCACTTACTTCCAAGGCTTCACTTCCTGTCCTATTTTCATTGACCCTGGCCACACCCAAGTCCAACAGCATGCTAGACAGTTAGAGACAGCCCTGGAGACTCCCCTATAATCCTCTATCTTTAAAATAGCACTGTAGGCTTCATCTTGAAAATCGAAGTTCTCTGCTTGACCCTAGAAGGCTAGTCCCGAGCAGCAACTACTTTAAATTATTTAGTCATTTCTTCTAGAATTTACCCCCAAGTTTCTAAATAACAGGTCATTATGGTTTATATCTGAATGTACCCCCCAAAACCTCATGCACACAGGGGCTGTGGAAGGCGAGTAGACTATGGGGGCACTACTGGCTTGGTGTGGGGAGGTGTGGCCGAGTCAGAAGAGGCCGGTCATTGGGTGTGACCTGGAAGCGTGTTTCTCCCTCCCTGGCTCTTCCCCTCGCTCTCTGTTTCCTGGCCACCCTGACATGAACAGCTTTCCTGTGCCAGGCCCTTCTACCTTGCTGCCAACCATGCAAGGAGTGAAATTTCTAAAATGTGAGCCAAAATAAATCCCTCCTCCTTTGATTTATGGGTGTTGGGTATTTTGTACTAGCAATGAAGAAAATGGCTAAGACACAAATATAGCTCTATTTTCCTGATTTTTCTCTTTTAGATATTTTGTACTAAATTCCTGTTAGAGAAGGCTTGGCTTACTGCTCTTCTTTACTGCCTCTCTATTTACACTCCTCTTCCCCCATCTTCTCAAAATAATCACATCACAATATTTGATGTGATCAATATTTAGTGTTTACAACATTCTGATCTTGTATATAATGTTTACAGCTGCCCTATATGGTGTATAATGCCTTCATTTCCTTTCTTGTATATCTTTTCTTAGAATTAATAAATGCTTTTTTTCATTTGATTTGCTTTCTGCGTTATTCTCATTAATTTTTCCCCAAGCTCTCTGGCCACTTTATACAACTTCTCTCAAAACACTCAAACTGAATCCTCCATTAGTTCTGTCCTAAGAAGCCAAGCTCTCGGGGCCCCTCCCCAGTTTATTCAAGTCACTTCCTAGGCCTGTTTAGTCTAGGATTCCTATCCTTTGAAAGCTGCACGTGACCAATCAAGAACAAAACAAGGGATGGGATGACTTCGGAAGTCCCTTCTCCCTGCTCCGGACCTGTGGTACAGAGATGAAGTGACCTGAGAAGCTCAAATGGGTTCCCATGACTGGCCCTGGGACTGGCCATGTGCTTTTAGCCAAGGCTGCTCCTTCCCTCTGGCATGGCCACTGCATTCTGTGTCCTCCTGGTACAATTCAGGTTTGGATACTTTATTTTGGCTTCTAGTCCCTGCTGCTTTCTAGGTCTTGATCATCCTCTTATTTCCACCATCTTGGAAGCAATAATAAAAGAAGAGAGGAAAGGTTTTTGTGGAAGCTCCTAAACACCCTCACCAGAAGTATTCCCATATTTCTTGCTACTTACGTGTCCCATTAGGGGGAAAATTATCAGACTCCTGAAAAAGTGGAAAACCTAAGACAGAGGGAAACGGTGTTAAAGTTAATACCTTGTTATCCTCCCATCTAGGGACTGATTGAATTCCTGAAAGCTCTCAAGGTGCCCCTGCTGACAGCTGTGGCTGCAGGTTCAAAGTGGAGAAGCAGAGCATGTGGGGAAATGTTTTCACTGCATGATTTTCTTCTCATACCTGGTGATGGAATGAAATATGCAAGAGGAAGTGGAATGGGAATATAAATATTGCAGTAATGATGATGGTGCTTTCATACCTGGTGTGGGATTGAGATTTGGTTTTGTTATAGAAGGATGAGGCAAGGAGGACAGTCAAAATAATTTCAAGATACTGATGAAACGCAGAGTTGTGGGAATCCGTACGAAATGTTAAAGAAACCCAGGCAATTTCTGCCTGATACTGCCAAAGAAATTATCTTACTCTTGTTCTCCCCACCCCCCTTTTTCTGTCATGTGTAACACAACTGGAGATTATAATAGAAAAGATGTTCCTGGGGCTTTCTCTGAGAATAATGGGACCCACCCCAATGACAGGACAAGGATTGATGTTAGGAATTATCCACTTGTAAATGGAAATTAATACTCTAATTAGCAAGGTGGGAAAATCCATCTTATTGTAAATAGTGATACTTATAGATGGTGATATTCCTCCAGGGATTACCAGGTTATTTAAAAGGAATAAATCAAGAACCACATTCAGCCCAGTAAAGAATGCCAGAAATATTCATAGCAGGAATAAAACTAAAACCAACAACATTTTCACTGGAATTGTAAAACAGTGGGTAAAAATGATTTTTAAAAAGATACAGATTTGTGAGTTGTGGCACTTCTTAGATGGAAAGCAATTTTGGATTGGCTTTTGAATATTAACATTGTCACCTAGACAGCTTTCTCACAAACAGATTCAAGACATTGGATAAAAAGATTAGTCTCACAAAAAAGGAAGAGATGAATACCGCATTTCAAATAAAAGCAAGGGTCTCCAAGGATGAAATATAAACATTCAATAAACCCGCAGCTCTGATGAAAATCTATATAGCAGCCTTATGATTCCATAGCTCTTTATAATGTGGAACCTGCTTTCACATCCATTAACACATTTGATTCTCAAAAGAGAACACATGAGGAAGTGGAGTCCAGAATGATTCAAGCTCACACTGTGTCCCAGGTATTAAGAGACTCTGAGTATTTCATGTTCATCACCTCCGAACCACAGGTAAAATGCAGCCTTCCTCTCTAGGCAGCCAACATGCATGAATGCAGGATGCCTTTCTGGCCACAGTAGGGTCGTGACTTCATTGTAAGTTCAAGAATGAACTGATGCAAGTCAGTTAGGAAAACTACTGTCATAACCCTCATGAATATGGATTTAGGGATAGCAGAATTTCACCCTATCGTCCCTCTCATTACACTCAGATTTGGCAGATTGGCCAGGACTGGGAGTTACAGCGCACATCATAGTCCTCTTTTAATCAAAACTTTTCATTTATCCAGTGTCTTCCCTTCTGCATCACAGGAGCCTACAGAGCAGCAACTAGGTCTTCAATAGTTTTGTGTCTACCCCACACCCTTCCCAGTGCCTAGCACAAAGGAATTGGTTCATAAACATGTGTGAGGTTGAAAAAGTCCACTGGAACAGGGACTTTGCAATGCCTCTAATTGGGTTATATTGTTGGCATGCAGACTGGAAAACATATAGTCCCATCCACTTGGAGGATTTGAGGAGTCAGTGTTTCCCTTTTAAACAATGTGACTAGGCTCTTGTCCTATATAATTTGGTCCTTTTTCTTGGAATTAAAAAAAAAAAACTATAGGTGACCTCCTACTTTTCTAAAGATTGAATACAGGTCTGAAAATCAAGTAATTAACTCATATGCTAAAAAAAAAGGTAATTTTCACATTTCTGTTTCCCAAAATTTAAGTCTCCCAATAAGGAATAATGGCAGAATTGGGGCAACCATACAAATGCCTGTAAGTGATTGCTTATGTAATGCTGAAGTCCCTCTCCAGCGCGGGCCCACATTAGCCAGGTTCTTATGGAGGACAAGATCGAATGAAAGGTGGCCAGAAAGTCAGAGGAGGGTGCACAAACTCCTGAAGCATCATATAGAAAACCTGTGCCAGCTTTAAAGAAAAAAGCAATATGCAGCAATTGCTACTTGTGTACATAAAAGGGGCAAGGGAGAGATTAAAATAAAGATATGTAAATTTAGACAAAAGATAGAAAGGACCTAGGCCAAAACTTTAAGCATTTGTTTTTCTAAGTAGTGTTTTGGTTCTTTCCTATTCTGTACAGCTTTTATGTAATATTTTTAATATCTATAAATTTTAACTTTATTTTATCTACTAAGACTTTAGAATCATAGATGATAAAGCTAAAATCTTCTTTGACTGCCATCCTTAATCCCAGCTCCTCCCCTCTCCTGACCATCCAGAGGTAACCACGCATCTTTTAGCATTCATCTCCAGATTTGATATGTTTACATATGTGTATATGTGCTCATAGAAACATACTGTATTGTCTTGTTTGCACATAAAGGGCATCATACATTTTCTGCAACTTTCTTTTTCCGGAAAAAAAGGAAAGAAAAAAGCACAGTATTCCACCAGATAGAAATCACATTTATTTAGCCCAGTGGTGATTTTGCGCTGCAGTCATGTGAGAAACTAGCTTTAAAATAAACCCAATGCTCCATCCCCATTTTCAAAGATTCTGAGACAATTTTTTCATTTCTCCCCCCTCCCTCCAAGTGATTTTAGTATTTTTTTTCTGTTATAACATATCACATTGTACAGCTGTGTGTGTGATACTCTAGGAAGACACCAGAGGATGGAGGAAGCATATATAAATAGCAACACTACTCGACACCATGATCAGAAGGATATGAAAAATATCTATTTCCTCACATACCTGCATGTTTACTATATACCTGTTCCTATTCTTACTTGTTGTCTCAGCCTGTTCAAGCTACTATAAAAAAATGACAAACTGATGGCTTATAAACAGAAATTTGTTCCTCACAGTTTTGTAGAGTTAGAAGTTTAAGATTAAGTAGTCAGCAGATTCATCAACTTGTAGGGGACCTCTTTTTGGTTCATAGATAACTGTCTTCTTGCTGTGTCCTTGCAAAGTAGAAAGGGCAAAGGGGCTATCTAGGCCCTCTTCTATTAAAGGACTGGTCCCATCCATGACGTCCCCACCCTCATGATGTTGTCACTTCCCTAAGGCCCCAAATACCACCATGTTGAGCATTAGGGTTTTGCATATACATTTTTTTCATGAAAGATGGTCTTTATTTGGATAATTTGGTGATCAAGAGACAAAGAGCATAAGTGCATAAGCACACATGTACACACATGTGTGCACACACACACAATATGCAAAGCATTTCACAGGTGAAGGGATAGACAGTGGAGGAGAGGCTACAATAGCAGCTGGAGGCTTCTTTAACCCAATGAAGAGGAGCCTCAGATGACACTCCTTGGAATTCATGCTCAAAGGCTACAGGGAAAAACTGCTGTCCCAGGGAAGTACCAGGCCACAGAACAGTGGAGTTAAGAGAAATCTGGGGTTGGGGCCCATGAAACATGTGTTTCCTCACTGTAGAAACGTTTTTTGAGACAGGATCTTACTAAGTAGTTCAGACTGGCCTCAAACTTGCACCAATCCTCCTGCCTCAGACTCCCAAATGCTGGGATTACAAACCTGTGCCACTGTCCAGCTCTTCACTGTAGAAAACTTGCATCAGATTTCTGTTTCTTTCCCCGGGGCCCCTCTGGTTCCTTGGTACCTGGGAATTGTTCTGTGGATGATGAGTGAAGGATAGTACCATAGCCACCTGGGCGGGGCAGTCCACTGCACAAGGGGAAGGAAAGGTTTAACAGGGCTGAAAGGCAGCAATGGACCTCTCAGCTGGCTGGCATGAGGCATTTGCTTTTAAGGGCACAGAACCATAAAGGAAATTGGTAGGGCAGGGACTTTGGACTTTGGGCCAGAGCACCTCTGATGGAAGATCCCCATTGGAGCTTCCTGTGATTCCTCTGGGCTCTGAGGCCTCTTCCAGCTCCAACTTGTCCTTAGCTGTTACAGATCCTTAGCACCATCAGGAACTGTGGAGATGGCAGGAGGGATGGGAGTACTGCCAGAATGGTGTCAGTACTCCATGAGGACACATTGCAGTTGCAGAACTGCACAGCTGGCCACCATCTGGCCCAAGGCTCAGGAAAACCTGTACTTTGTGTGTGTGTGGGGGGTGATATAAGCTCTAAGCTCCCGTGTGGCACCCACTTCCATCTACTATTTCTTTCCTTGGCAGTCTGTATGAAAGTTCCAGGTTCCACAGGAGATGCCTGGAGCCCAGGGACAATTCTGGTCTTTAGCTGCACAATTTTTGCCCAAAACTGACTTTGAGAGGAAAACAGACACTGTTGCCACAGAACATATAGCCCAGAGAGGCTGGAGAAGGAGGAACTACTTCCAAACTACTACTCCAATCCTCTCAATACCCCTGCCTCCCTGTAATAACCTACAGGGCCCATACTAGAGGGGAAGAGCAGGAGTAGATTTGCCTGGGCCAATCAGAGGCTCAGAAATACATCTTCTCCTGGTGTAAGAAAGGAGGAAAAGGGAGCCAGGGCCTGACTACAGTCACAGGAAGCTGGCTCATGGCTGGCCCAACACAAGCTGTTGGACAAAAAACACCTTTAGTCTTCCAAGGTGCTTGAGTCTTTTTGAATGAGTTGATTCAGCACTGGAATCTGGCCTAAGGGTGATACCGTTGTTTTTGGTCACTGGTTCTTGTGTTTGAAGCCACTGATGTGAGCCTGGTACTGTTCTGTGGAGTTCAGCACTATCTTACACGTCTTTCAGGGGTAGCCCTTCCCAGCTGATAAGTCAGTGACAGCAGGGTGTGCTAGTCATCTGTAGTGTGCCATGCATTTGAGCTTGGTCTCCTGCTTCCTGTGTTTCTTGCCCACATAATGTTGTTGAGCCATAACGAGGTTGTTGAAAATTGCATGGCAGAGGCTGCAGAACTTGTCTGGGTCTGTTGTCTCTCTATTCTGGTGCAAGGCTTCCACCTTAGTGGATTGCTGCTTCAGCTTTAAGTTCTTTGTGTGGGTCTTCCCCGGGTAATGCAACTGGGTCACAGTAGGGGAGGAAAAGGTCATGTTACCAATGGGGCAGCACTGGTTCTGGTCTTTGCTTCTGCTGCTCTTCTGCTTGCTGGCTTCATCAGGAAGTGAGCAGTCTCAGCATGGCAGAGACTGTGTTACCTGATCTGAGTCTAGTCTCTTCATTTCCACCTTCAATGTCTCCATTCCGTGGATCACTATCTCTTTGCCTTGTTGGCATGTTTTTTGCTCTGGTAATGTGCCAGCTTCTGGGACTCAGAAATCAGCAAGGCAAAGCAAACCTTACACTGGGTGTTGGTGAAGAGACACTGATTCTTCTGGATTGTGTGCTCCAAGTTCACAGAGGTTTCAGTCCATAATCCGCCGACTCCACCGCAGAGATGACAAACAGGCATGACAGAGCAGAAACAACATGGCATGCACACTTTGTATATACATTTTGAGGGGACTAGACCGTCAATCTATAGGAGTAGGAAAGTGGGAATGACAACTCCACACCTGTTTAAAGGCAAAGCAGGTAAACCATGTCCTTTTGGGGTCCTTAATATGTCAGAGATGATGTTTCATATTAGGAAACAACTTTCATGGCTATTATGAGGCAAGTCTGCAATGCCTCAATCAGAAGCATTGAATGTTAGACTTAGAAGGACTTTGGAAATCATTCTCCAGACACTGCACTTGTATTTTATAGAAAATGACAATGAGTCACAAAGCATGAAAACATTTTGGATAACTCCCACAATCACCCAATGATAGGCTAGAACCTAATACCCAGGTGACAGTGTTTTGAAGGACAGATCCCACTATTAACATGCATGGGAATAAGTTGAAAAAAATTAATTTTACAAAATTAATGGGAATGCAAAAGGAAAGAATAATTAGGTTTTGCTATTTTAGACATGATAAGAATACAAAAATATTTTTAAAGTGCAGTAGTATTTTTCGTAACCTTAGGACAAGTTCCTAGGAAACAAGCGACCTAGGAAGTGTTTTCATGCCATGGGATATTTCTTTCAAGTAAAAGGTCCAATATATCTACCCAACTCAGTATTAAAATGTTTGAATAAAAGCATCTATATAAATATGTGAAATATTATGATTTTAGTAACTAGCAAGTATTTGGGGCCCCAGTGTAATTTTTTTTAAAAATCCCAAATGTCTGCTAAAGCAATTAATTTTATGAAAGTTCACTTTTAATAAAGAATTATTTATCCACCTTTGATTTTAAAGAAAAGCAAAGATTAAAACTAACAAGGAATGTGAGGTATATCATTTTTTCAGTCTGTTTATTTTAATTATGTAAAATATTGGTGAACTTTGATTTATAATGATTTTTTTTCTGGAAACTGGAAGCAGGATAAAAAAATGTGTCTATTATTTTCTCTTCTGAAATAAAACCTTCAATTAGTGTATGTAAAAGGAATTGAGGGGTTTCAGCAGGCTTAGGGTGAAATGTTAGCAAGAAGCTGACCAGTCTGGATGTTAATAGGAGGCAATGAGGTCTCCGGGGTGTCTTTGTGAGCACACCTTCCTGAACCCTAATTTCCAGGGATGCGGAAACTGTCCAGGCTTAAATCCTCTGGATTTCATTTCTGGAATTTGAGATTTCACATCTTGTGTCAGTGATGACTTACAGAGCTGGGTTGATTTTGCTACTCCTCATTTGCAGGAAGGATCAAGGGGAAAGGTCAACTGATTTATACAAAATCTATTAGAAATGCAGAGACCTGAAATACAGGTTTTCATGCAAAAGTAACCCCTAAAGTCCACACTCTACCATCATAATTTCATCTCCTTCTGTATTAGTTATCTAGTGCTATGTAACAAATTACCCCCAAACTTAGTCACTTAAAATAAATGTCTTTTACCCTATAGAGTCTGTGGGCCAGGAACTCAGAGACAGCTTGGCTGGGTGGCTCTGGTTCAAGGTCTCTCATGGGGTTGCTATCAAGATATTGGCTGCATTGCAAGGCTTAACTTGGGCCAAAAAAGGTCTCTTTTCAGAGTGGCCCACCCATGTGGACTACAAATCAGTGCTGGTTGTTGGTGAGATCGCTCAGTTTCTGGCCACATGGATTTATCCTCAGGGCTGCTTGAATATCTAGCAACAAGGAACTCTCTTCTCCAAAGCAAGCAATTTGAACATATTAAGATGAAAGTCACGATATCTTTTATAGGCCTCAGTGCCTTCATCTGAAAAATGAATGAGTTAGACTAGATCAGTGATGGAAAATAGGTTTTCATATACACACTCTGCCATAAGAAAGCTGCATGGAGTTGGGTAAGGTAGCACACACTTGTAATCCCAGCAATTTGGGAGGCTGAGACAGGAGGATTGCAAATTCAAGCTTGTCCTGGGCAATTCAGTGTCTCAAAATTAAAAATTTGTCATAAAAGAGCTGATTTATAGCTAAGTCCAAAGTCTCTGGGTTCAATTCCAGGAAAGAAAGGAAGGGAGAAAGGGAGACAGAGAGAGATAGGGACAGAGAAAGAAAGAAAGAAGAGAAAGAAAGAAAGAAAGAAAGAAAGAGAGAGAGAGAAAGGAGAGAGAGACAGAGAGAGAGAGAGAGAGAGAGAGAGAGAGAGAGAGAGAGAAAGCATCTACCTGGCTGCATAGAAATATTTTCAGGACTCCAGAACTAAATCTCAGACTGAATGGACTAATGACACTACTGAGGGTCAAGGAGTAGAAAGTGGTGGCATTTATGACAATTCTTTGCCATCCTTGGACTAGGTCATCAATTATCTCCTTTGACATATGAAATATAAGATTCTATAACTCACCTAAGCCTTCTCAAAACAAAAGAAATGTTCTGAAGCAAATGTCTACATTATCTAGCGTTTTCTACCCCCAGTGCTGTCAGAACCAGTGTGCCATTGCAATTCTCTTCTGTAAATAGCCAGCTGGTTTCTTAATTGAATTCACCCAGTTGTTTTCAAAACAACCAGGAGTATGACCAAATTCAGTCTTTTCCTCAAACTACTTTTGTGTGTCTCTGGGAGTTGCTACATGATGATATATGTTATTTTAAACTGTCTTTATTTTTAATGATACAAACAATGAAGCATAAGTAAGAGAAAGGAGCTAACACATTTATTCCCATTCTGCCATCTGTTTAAAGCCGCTGATGTAATTCCAGTTTGAAATTGCATTAGTGCTTGCCTCCTGGACTTCTTCCTTATTTCCTTGTGTATTTCAGGCCTTCTGTACTTAAGAGAAAGCTCTGCCTCTAGGATGTTGGTCAATTACTGGGTACCAACAGTGTAGTTCTGGCCATTTTCAAACTGGTCTCCTCTTTGGATTTCCTTCCCGATAAGCTAGAATGACTGTAACTGAAGTGTTATTTGCTTAAATGTATTTGGTATTTAAGGTTTGATTAGTGATGTTTTCAGAAATATCATCAACAATCAGCAGATTTGTTTACACTGCAGAGGATGGCAGAGATTAAGGGCTGTGGTCGTGCATACTCAATCATTGCATATTGGCTTTTTTGACTTTTATCTCTTGGATTATGCCTGGGAATTCAATTTTAATTTTGTTTTTAAACATGCAGCTGCTTTACACTGGTTTAGATAGCCTTGTAGTAGGGGGTTTTGTCAAAATGTGTGAAAGTTTGTGTATGGAAGAATTATTTATGAGGCTCCATTTAAAATTAAATTTTGGCAGGATAAACCAAATGTGGCTTCTTTCTTTGGCTATAAACTTCACAGTGTGACACTGGTTGAACCCTTTCTCTTCACTTCTAAATATCCACCAAGTGTGGACCTGGAGGTGGGGGAAATGGGCAAGGCATGTGATCGCAAACATGGAAAACCAGAAACTTGGACAGCTTTCTTCATTCTTCTGAGCCTCGGTTTCCACACCAAATATTACACTATCCAACTTGTAAATCTTTCTTCTCCAAACAGATTCTATTGCTCTCTTTTAAAATAGGTATCTCAGGCCAGGGATTTAGCTCAGTGGTTCCGGTGCCTGCCGCACAAGCACAAGGTCCCGAGTTCGATCTCTGGTACTAAAAAATAAAAATAAATAAGAATAAAATAAAATAGGTAACTTTGTCTTTCCCAAGCATCACATAGTTGGGGGTGTTGCTTTGGGCATGTGAAATTGAATCTCATATCAGAAAATGTCATCAGAGCAGTAGAAGGTTGGACTCTGAAGGGACTTTAAGGGTTCTCCCCACTCTTTTTAGGGCTCTCAGTCAGACTCACCCTCAGAACCGAAGGTAACAAGCACAGCTGGACTTTGGCAAACTGATCTAGCCTGTGGCTTATCACTATGGCTCAGAACTACTTACGGATTTTTAAAATTTCTGTGTCTGGGTACAAAGCTCTATGCGAGATTATGAGTCAAGAGAAGCAAGGACTCTCAGTCAAGGTGTCGAGCCCATGTTCCAGAAAAGCAGTTGGTCGAGGAATGGTGGAGTCAGCAGGCTGAGAGCAGATTAGGAAATCCAGAGACCAGAGTTGAAACTAGGACTCAAGTGCAGAGGGTGCTGAGGGAGCACAGAGGAAGAGGGAGGGCTGATGCAGCCAGGCAAAATCAGGGGAGCCTTCCCAGAGCAGGTGGCTTCTATATCAGAGCTTGAAGAATAAGTTGGAATCTTCCTTTGGAAAAAAAGGATGATGGAGAGAAGGAAAGCATTGAAAGTCATCACAAAAAGTGTGTGGTGATGCAGGAATAAAAGACACATGTTTTGAACATATCTATTCATCTTCCCCTCTGGGGAGTTTGGTGGAATGGGGAGAAGGGGATTATCAGAAGTTGAGCCTGCACAAATAATCTGCATCAGCCTGTTTCAAATTATGACACTATGGTGATAATTTTGGAATCGATTCCATAGTCCATTGGTTGTTCACAATTATAACTTCACAGCATGTTAGTATGTTACAACCGATGGTGAAAGGTTACAAGTACTGTATGAGCAATGACAGTCAAAGAGGTGGCAGAAAAGATTCCAGTTTTGCCGCTTACCAGCCATGAGCCACCTACTGTTCACTGGACAAATTATATAAGTGCTTGGTGCCTCATTTTCTTCATTTATACAGTAAAGATAGTAATATTCCAAGCTCTTGGCCTAACACCTGGGTAATATTACTACTGCTATTAGTATTGTTGCTCTTTCTACAAAAGTTTGAAAAGCTATACATGCACATACATTTGAAGATGTTCAACCTTATTTATAATTAATATTCACAATCTTTATTAAAAGGCAGAGAAAAAGGTAGAGTATGAGCCATTATCTGGAAAGTTGCACATGGCCCTGATTGTACCAGGGCAGTAAGTGGGGCCTGAAAGTATCCTGTAATATGAACTACTGGCACAGGCAATGCAAACCTCCTGAATAGGGTTACCAAATAACATATGGCACATCCAGTTACATTTAAATTTTCGATGAACAATGAGTAATCTTTTTTATAAAAATTTGTCTCGGCTACTGTATGGGATATACTTATACTAAAATTTTTTACCAGTAAGGGAGTAGGGATCTATGTGACTGACTCTTTGGCTATACTCCCACTGCCAAAATCCCATCCATATGCTGCACGTCCTGTTTAAGGAGAATTTCCATGGGTAGGGATGTAAGCTTCATTCCTGGGAAATCTTCAGGGAAGCTAGTGTTGGGCCCTAAAGAACTGAAAAGGATTTTGATCAATGGGGAAAGCACACAGGCTACTACATCCTAGGAAATAGCATGCTCTGAGGCACAGAGGCCTGGGAGAGTATGTAAGCCTTGGGAATCACGGAAGAGAATGGCTTGGGAATAGGAAGAGAAAGGATAGACATGTGAGTGTGTGTATTTACTTGGCGTGGAGCGGTGCTCAGAAGAACATATGGTCAGGGAAGTATTTAGGGCCCAAGAGTTCAGGAGTTTAAGAAATTAGATTGAATGAGTTAGTACCCAGTTCCTGAATTAGTCATTTTGCTTCCTTTCTTAATGGATTTCATTATAGACATCAGGTTTTCCTAAGCATTGCCATCTTTTTCTTATCATGATTAGTTTGCTTGTTTGTTTGTTTGTTTGTTCTAGAATTCTTCTCTGTTCAGTGAATGAGAGGTTGTAAGATGGATGGGAACAGCAAGACTCAATACTTATTTAACAAGCAATAAACCAAGTGCAGTCAAACACACCATCACTGGAAGTCTTATTCTGCTCTCCGAAGCGACCATGGCAGAGCTAGTTTACTTAATTAGAAGCTGTTTTTACTGGAAGATTTCCAGGAGGGCAGTGGGTATGTTCTCTGGTTTCAGGGCTCCTACAATTTCAGAGGTCTCACAGAGAGAAATTGACTAGAAGAGAACAGTTAAAAATTAAACCTTGTGAACTATCCCTTTTTCCATGAGTGTCTGCTGATGCCTCCCTTCCCTTCAGTTGTATGGGGATGGAGATCTTTATCCTTAGAACTAGGCACTCATAAATGACATAAAATAGAATGTACCAAGTCCTTCTGGTGTCTTCCCCAGATTGAAAAACACATACCTTCCCTTCCAGCTAACTACTACTTGCAAATTGCAGAGAAGCACAACAAACGGGTCACATGTGTTTATGAAAACTGTTCTGTCGAGCTGGGTGAAGAGGATTTGGATTCTCATCTTAGGCATAGCAGTAATTCTTTGTGTGACCTTGGATGAATTGCTTTCTTTCTCTGGACTTGAATTTCCTTGATGGTAATACAAGAAGAAAACTTTTCTGTTTGCTTTCAATTGCCCCATGCTGAGATCCCGGGACATGTTGACAAGAAGGCTGTCAAAGACGAGTCTCCAGACAAGCAAGAATATGGAGGAAAGTTCTCTAGAATGCAGAGACTGGACGGAGTCCCACAGGAAGAACAATTACAAACAAAAGGAGAGAACTTTAAATTTTTTTTTAATCAAATAATCAAAATGTGTGCAAAGGTTTACCTAGAAGAAAGAAAGGTTCTTTGGGTATTATTGAGAATCTTAAATGAATTAATGAATGTGAGTGCTGAAGTGCTTAGCATAGACCTTCTTCTTCCTAGGAGTAGTGAAATAGGTTATTTAGAACAACTCTCCGATTGGAAGAAAATGGAAATACAGATTTTTTAAAAAATCTTAAAAGCTTCAAAGAGATAACAAGAAAATAAGGAATTACCAGATTGAAAATAAAGGAGAAATGAAAACCCAGCAAGATAAGAAACACAGAATTTGCTGTTGATTTGATCACATTTGCTGAGACTTCAGACTTCAGACTTTGTTACAGCAGCATGGAGAGGTGAAGGGGACAGAAGTGAAATCAAAGCCCAGCCCACAAGCAGTGAAGTGTCTCCAAGGAGACCCTCCCTACAACAAGCTAGAACCCCAGAAACTTCACCTCCAGGGTGAGAGTGAACCAGAGAGGCATAGCCCCTCTTGATAACCTGATTCACATCTTCCACTTCTGGTCTTTTGTTACTCAAAGTGTAGGCCATGGAGTCACAAGGAGCTTATCAAAAAGATACATTTTGGGGCCCCACCCCAGACCACCTGTTTCAGAATCTGTACTTTATTTCAATAAAGTCCCTGGTAGAGGTTCAAATCCTTTTGGGAAGAACCCACTTACATTGCAGCCTTATTCCAGGAAATCACCTTTCTAATACAACTTCCAGTAAATATCAAAAATAACAGAACACAAAAGAAAATCAAGCTCCATAAGAAAAAAATCGGCAGAAAAAACAGATAAGAGAAAAAGAAGCACAGAGACTTCAGAGGTTGAATCATCAGTTGCAATCCATAAAATAATAATTTATATTCATAATAGCTACTTGTGAAGGTGAGCATAGAAAATAAAAACGCAAACTAGAAGATGTCTTCAGTGAATAGGAATTTATCAAAAATTGCAAAATAAATTTATTTGTATGCTGAATATAATTTTATAGCTTGGTTTTATTGATTAACAGTATATTATGAATCTCTTTCCAAGTTAACAAATATATACCTGCAATATAATATTTAATATTTGTACAGTTATGCTCAGGTATGGATAGATGACAACTTATTTAACAAGCCTCCTATTGTCAGGCATTTGAATTAGTTCCAATCTTCACTATTAAAATAGCATCTTGGAGCTATGTCTTCATGCACATCCTTAATTATTTCTCCAGGATAAATTCCTACACATGAAAATAAATTCATGATTCTGATTTTGAAATTGAAATTTCTCCTCCAGAAAGTTCGTACTAATCTATGCTTCCAACAGCAATTTGTGAACATTTGCCTGCAGCCTAACCAACTAAAACCAACAGTTTTACTGTTTTTATCGCCCTGGTTAATTTCATAAGCACCATTTTATTGCCATTTTTATTTGCTTTTCTGTGACTATAAATAACACATAATATTTTCCCTTATGTCTTCTCTTTGTTATTTTTTAAAATAAAATTTGCTAATATTCTTTGTACAGTAATAGGACTACCTGGCATATAGAAACAAATGCTAACTAATATCATTGGCAGCATCAGTCATTGTCATTGGAGCAGCCTCTGTACACTGCAAGTAGCATCCCCAGATTCATCACTTTCTTTTAATTTAATCCAGTTTAATTGCATTAATTTAGAGGTTTATATTTTTAATGTGAACAAATTCATGAATCTTGATCTTTATAGTTTCTGCCTTTGAAAGATCTTTTCTACTCTAGGATTACATAAATATTACTTAAATGTTCAATGTAGAGTGGTTTTAGTTTCATATTTTACATTTAAATCATTAATACACCTGGAATTTATTTTCATATAAGGCTGAGAAAGAGACCAGTGGCTTGTCACTGGTCAAATAGTTTCCCTACTCACCAATTTAAGTATTTTTCGAACAGAATACAACAGAAACCTTTGGAACCAGACCTGTGAATGGCTACATCTGTGGGTAGAAAGGAACTAATTACTGCATGTCAGAAATCAGCATGGGGGCCAGAGCTGTTAACATACTAATGGCTTGGATGGAAGGAGAGCTGGAAAGCAGGCTGCTAGATTGTCCTTGTCCAGGGGTAATTTAAGTAGGTTACTTACTTAGAGCCTAAGATGACAGTGAGGAAAGCCAGGCAGCCTTCAGTGTCAGTGAAGGGAGCTACACACAGAATTGAGTCTGGTTGCAATCTGTCTGGAGGCTCATCTGATGCTGTCTCTTGCTGTGCAGATCAGAAAGGGAGGAGAAAGCCTGAGAATGCCAGACCCTTCGAAAGCAGCATCCCTTCATGTCAGGCCTGGGTAGACCTCTCCCAGAGGCTTCCCTAGCGGATACTTCAGCAACTGCCCTGGATGGAGGCTCCCCTCCAACATGGCTGTCCTCCTTAGACAGCTTCTAGCTTCTAGCTTATGTCTGCCTCCTACATCACCCACTCTATTCTTTTCTTCAAAGCCCACATTTCACATTAAAACTATTCTCCTTTAGAATTTGTTTCCCTGCTATGACTGTCCCATTATTGTGTGCCTTTTCTACCTTTAAATGTTTGTTGTAATCATATATTTTCTAAACGTAGTTCTTGACTATTGTACTGGCAAGAAGCATAATGCTACTACTTGCCAATGACAATTTACTCTCATGTATTTTAACACAAACTTCTGAGTAATCCTGGCAAGCAGGTAAGGAGGATCCTATGGCAAAGCCCAGAGTGGAGAAGATTGTCCAAGGAGCACAGTAAATCAGGAGCAAATCCTTGACACAGGGCTCTGGGTCCAGCTTCAGAGTCCTTCCCACCATCTTCTGGGGCCCCTTTCCCACCCAACATGGCAGTTCTTGTAAACTCTAGTAAATTCAACAGAAGAATAATAAAGTTCTCGGTTGTAGCCCTATGCTAGGTTTAAGGATACCAAGTCCTTCTCAGTGTCCTAGCTGGCTCACTCATCATTGACTTGTGAATTTTGTGTGTACAAAATCAGAGACAGACACAAGAGAGAGTATTAGACATTGTCAAGTTGTTGGTCAGAGATGATTTTAGAGACTACAGAATTTTGGCAGGTGGATTGGGGCCAGACAGACTAGATGAACTTCATAATCTTTAAAGGGCATCTGTTGTATCATCCTGCTGGTACCCACCCCTCACCTATACCACCGTTTCCCCTCTCCTACTCTCAGGCCATGCAGTTTCATCCCTAAGCCTGAATGTAGCTTAGGTCTGGGACCAGTGTTGTTCCAGTGACACTCAACCCTGGCATTTTTGTTAATTCTATTGGGAAAGAAGATGACATCTTTCCACAGAGGTAGCTGAAGCTAGTGACCATAATATCTTTGTAAGGAGAGAGCTTGCCAAAGATTGAAGCCCACGCACAGACATGTGGAGCTGAGAGAGATAGAGGGTAAGACTGAGATTTCAGGACATAGTCTGGGGTCTAAATCCAACCACCCATAAAAGCAAATGCCTCAAATTTTGCAGCCATGTGAGCGAGTGGATCTTTTTCTTAAGTATGTAAACCAGTTTGAATTGAATTTTTGTCACTCACAACTCAAAGATCTCTGACTAATAGAGTCTGATGAAGCCTGTTGAGTCCTTGACAAACTGGATGAGTGGAGTCCACACTGTTGCAGCATCTGCCTCCTCTGCCTTTCAGGTCCAGCTGCCTGGCATTCACGAATTGATCAGAGTAAGACTGTCTTGTTTTCAAAAGTGCAGTTTTTGCTGCTCGGTCATATGAGGTTTAGGACCAGCAGGACATCAGCTCCCCTTGGTCAGGGCAACTACTTAAGCATCTCCACAGAGTGGCCCAACTGTGAAGCTCCTAGGCAAAGGCAACAGGTGACTGACATTCATCACGTAGGGGACCAGTGTTGCCCATCTTTCTAAAACAGCAACCCCCTTTTCTGTAAGATAACCCCTCTCCCACCATATCAGGCTGTGTGGCTGAATAGAGACTGTCACAACCTTGGTCCCATAATACCAAAGTGACTGGCCTACAGGAGCACCTGCCCAAGAACGGAATGGAAAAAGAAATCTCAGAGCTTCTTCAATAGTAGGGATGTCTGGAGCACCCATGAGCAGGGTCCTTGTACTACCACAGAAGAAGTAATCCAAGGAAAAAATGAAGTGCACAGAGAAGACTAGGGGACAGGGACGAGGGCTGTGCAGATGAAGCAGGTGAAATCAGGCAGTTTACTACCCCTGGATACCACTTGTCCTTGAAATCCCACTCTCTCCCCTACATGTCCTTTGGTTCAGTGAGCCTTCTAACAAGTTTCCCTGCAAATAACCCAGTCAATTTGGCTGAATAAATATCTGTTATTTGCAACCCAAAGGGTCTTACGCAGCTCCTCAAGGAGGATTCCTTGTGGGATTCCCCAAGGCCAGGTATGGCACCATTTAGCTAACTAGCCACTCATTAAACCAGGTGCTCATAGCCTTGCCTCACATTAGAATTACCTATGGAACTTTTAAAATCCTGCAGTATCAGCCTCATTCCAGAGACTCCTACTGATCTAGGGGTGAGTCTGAGTGTAGGGTGAGTTTTTAAGCTCCCCAGATGACTCCAACACATATCTATACTTCCTGGGCACTTCAGAGAAGATTGACTCACCCGGCTCACCTCTAGAATGGGATATGTGGCAGCAAAAAGGAGAGAAGGCAGCTGTCAGGACTCCATCAGGTGCTGCCTTGGTCACTAATTCTGTGACTATACGCAAGTCTGCTCACCAAAGCCAGGGTCTCCACTTATAAAATGGAAACAATAACTACTGCTCTTCTTCCTCACAGAGGTCTCATGGAAACCAAATGGGAAGGAACCTAGAACTTTTGGAATGCAAACCCTGCATCTCCTACAACAGTCTACTCACACCCTCTTCACCCAGGGGAAAGAGACCCTGAGACCTCCTCACAT
The DNA here is from genome assembly GCF_000247695.1 of Heterocephalus glaber. The sequence continues at coordinate 1,568,374 of NW_004624825.1, forward strand.
CTTTCCTAGAGTCAGGATTAAAACCTCAGGGAGCAGGAAAGGACAACTCTGTCTTCCTAGAGGAACATAGCAGAAAGTGGGTCTCTAGCCTGCTGTTCACATGCCTGTGTCCTCATTTCCCGCCCCACCCCCACCAAATTTCCTGTAGGAACACCTCAAAGATTCCTGTCAACAGCCAGCCACCCATCAAGGCTGCTTAATGATCAAATCAGCCCTTCTAGGCCTTTTCCTAAAGGATTTTAATCTCTGTCCTTGTTCTCCCCTGGATTTTTTTCCAACACTCTTTGGCTTAATAAATGCCTTTCCAGAAGGCTTCAGCACGGCTGGAAGTATACTTGAACAGCAATTCTAAGTCCTTATTAGCTCTATAGTGATCAGGTGAAGGAATAATTGATCTCAATCAGGAACACCTGGTTTCATAATTGCACAAATGATTATAATTCAATAATAAAAGTCAATTTAACTAACTTAATTCAGATTGCTTTAACCTCTCACAGACAGTTAAGAAGTGAACAAGCAAACAGGAAAGAAAAAAAGGGTAAAAGAAGAGAAAAGAAAAACAAAGGTCTGTCTAAACTGCCCAGCCAAAAGGGACCAGAATCTAATTGATTGATTCATTCCCCACCACCACCACCACCATAGGTAGCACAGATTTTCATGTCTGGACCTGCATTTATCATATTCTTTCTGTGTAAAATATGCTACCCCAATCTCTGTATTTCCAAATTCTTCCATTTTTCCAGATCAAGCTCAAACACCATTTCCCTGTCCTCTAGAGAAGTTTGGAGGTGCTAGGAGTTGGAGAGACATCCAATTCCCCCATGGGACTTGAGTGAGTTTAGACCCAAGGATACGAAAGAGATATCCACTGACCAGCCATAACAAGTCATTTATTTGGGGCATTTATTCAGTTCTGACAGAGAAATGGGAAACTGAGGCTCATTGAGCTTAAAGATTTGCTCAAAGTTGTACATCTGTGAAACATCAAAGATAGGATTTGAACTCAGATCCTCATAACTTCAGAGCCTGTGCTCTTTGCTCCCCACCATGACACATGGTCAGGGCACCCTGGATCTTTCTGAGTCCTCAGACTTCAGCACCACTCCAGTTAACCATGGTGAGTTTCAGCTGCCACCATTTGGGTCTGAATTGTGAAGAATTTGGCCAAGAAGCTGCCAGGCAGCAAAGCCTTTTTCTGTCGGCTTCTGCCTCATAGAAGTAGCTCTCTCCTCACTCTTTCACCAGCTAACCATCCGTTCCTGGGATCAAAGGTAGACACTAAATGCTGGCTTGGGAATCCCTTCAACACTGTGAATCCTAGTGCTTGAGCTTCAGGAGTACAGTTTTGGGATCATGGAGAGTATGTCAGGCTGAGAGTATGCCCAAAGTTCCTTCCTCCCTCTGCCACTGGGGTGGGATGGAAAGAAGAGGACAGGATGGGACCTCACTGATTTACTTCTGCATTTCGTAAATGCTCGTGGAGTGCCTACCAGCCCCATGTTGGGGACTCTGAGGTAACTATTACCACTGTGACCATTATGAATGACAATAACGCCACCTGCCATTTATTATTGGGCATCATGCTAAAGATACGTATGTGTATTAACCTAGTTAATACTAGTTCTACTAGTAGTTAATACTGTGTACTACGAGTAACCCATTTTCACAGATGAGATTAAGAGAATTTAGATAATATACACAAGGTAACAGAATTCACAAGAGGTAAGGAGAGTTAAGATTTAAACCCAGGTCTCTGGCTTTAAAGTATGAGCTCAACTATTCCTCTATAGAATATCTCTAGTTGGTCTCAAGTTATGGCCCTGCCATAAGGGTTCAAGTGGGAAATGTGGGCATGCTCATGAATAATAATACTTCTGTACAAAAGTGTCCATGGAACCACACACATAATGTGATAGCAGAATTGTGAGGCACAAACATATACTGCTGTTGGAGCTGGAGTTGGAGATGATCCATCAGGGAAGACTTCCTATAGTAGAGGACATTTGAGTTCATTCACGAAGAATAGGTAAGACTGTTCCAGGCATAGTGGGCAAGTGACAGTCTAGAAAAGTTGACCATAGAGAGGCCCAGGCCCAGACTGGGAGGAAGTCTGGGGTACTTGGGGACTCTCAGAAGTTTGGTGCCCTGGTATATGGGCCAGGGGACAGGACAGGTAGCTGAGGCTGGAGAGATAGTATGTTCTCTTGTATAGTAAAGAAGTTAAAATAATTGTTTTATTCATGGCAAGTGGGGAAGCAGGGCAGACCAGTGGGGAAGGGGTTGCCAAGCCAAAAGTGAGAAAAGCTAGAGAGTAAGGTTGCAGGCAGAGCTGCCCCACTTGGGAAACCTGCTACTGACAATGACAACAGAGGGCCTTATTCACCATCCCTAGGCAATAGATATGTCTCCATCAGGCTGTTCCCTCCATGCCCTGTAAGAACTGAGCTCTTATGTAAGAACTGAGACCTTATGAAGACATTCTGATGCACCTTGACATGGGCTTACTGGGCAGTTTCTGAACAACATGTTTTTCTAGAACATTCTGGCCCTCAGGGGTAATGTTTCTCTTGAGGAGCTGTCACTCTAAAGTGTGAAATCTCCCACCCTCAAGCCCTTGACTATGTTTTAAGAAGTAATTTATATTAATGGTAGGCAAATCAGAAAATGCAGATAAGCAAGAATTATTTGAAGTTTCCTGAAATTTCCACCCCCTCGATGCAACCATGGCTACTATTTTAGTGTTTGTTCATTCACAAATTGTCCAGTAGTTATATAAAGAATGCATATGAGCAGACTTTTACTAAATATAATCAGACTGCACTTTTGTTTATAACTTGCCTTCCCCACACAGCAATAGATGCTCAGCACCTTCTTAAGGAGTTACACTTTGAAGGAATGGTTTCTAAATGTCAGCAAGCCTTGAAATATGCAGCTGGCAGTGCACGTGAAACAATTGTTTTGAGGTGGCAAGGATCATGTGAGACATGCCATATTGTCAGGCTTCGTTCTTCTATAGCTGAGTGGGCCCTCTGATCTTTACCATTGTCACCCATCAACTAGATCCATACTACAGGACTGGGGTGAGTATCTGTGTGGTGACAGGCATAAAGTGGTGATGTGGGCACTTATTGTATTATGCAAATATAAGGGATTTATAAAGACTTTTGTACACAGAATTCCCCCTTCTTTTGCTGTTGAGAGTTCAGAGTTGATGCCTCCAATTTCCATGCACATCCTTAGGTTACTCACTCCCAAGCCAGCCTTTCTGAGTGGGGATAATGAAGTTCTCACACTCAAGTGGGAACAATTGCATTGGGCTGCCTTACTTGTCTGGATTGTTTTACTGCCATGTTTTCTAGTCCTTTGGCTACAGTGGGTACCATGTTCCCAAAGCCTTGGGCACCCTTCCAGCTCTTTCCTCTCAGGGGATCTGGCTATAGCACCCATAAAAGGCTCCCTGGATCTCCTGCTTCCTTTCAGGATCTCCCTGAGACTCTCCCCACCAAACCTGCCCACTTACTCCTATCTCTGTTGCCTCTTTGAGTAGGATGCTGTTTCTTCTTTTAACCAACCCCTTGAACTTCCTCACATCTCTGCCCCACTTTCCAGAGCCAGGATTACACCTCTGTTTGCTAGGAGAAGAGGCAGTGTGGTTTTCCAGAGCTTCTAATGGTAATTCACTGGGGGTCACACCAGTATTCTAGAGTGCCTCCTGGCTTAACCCTGTCTCCCCAGAGCAGCTGACTGTGGATAGCCTAACCTGCCAGATGAATTCTCTATCATCAGCAATGACATCCCAAATAGTGACGCCCTTGCTTTCCAGGATCCCATCATACCCCAAGGAGCTGTAAACTGAGTTCTGAATGGTGCCTTCTGTCCCTCCAACCTATCCCTAACTAATTCTCTCCTCCTGAACATTCTCCATCCTCCCTCCACACCTGCTTATGCTCCTATGTCATTTGCCCACCCCAAAGACTTCCCCTCCTTTATCCTTCAGAACGCGGCATAGACTCAAAGCCCTCCTCACTCTGCACCTAGGTTAGGTGCTTCTAACCCCAAACTCTTAGAACTCTTAAATGCCACAGTAAATTCTAATTTTCCCTTAACTTGGCTCCAAGTCAGGTGTTCTTTGAGAAAGGGACTGTCTTAGTTTCTAAATACATAATAGTTGCTTAACAAATACTTGTGGAATGAATAACTGAATACACTTGGTATATTTTAGTCCTACTAGGACCACTTCAATTCCTTTTCACATTTCTGCAGAAATATTTTGGTAACCTAGAAACCCATACATCCATTCTCCTGCAGCTGAGCTATAGGAAGAGGCAACAATATCAAGATGTAGAAACCTCCTGCTAGACTTGTCCCCTGCTCCTTAGCCCTGTGGCCCTCCGTAGGAGGAATGGCAGACTTGTTTTGGACTCAGGCCCATCTCTGCTCCACTGACTTCCTGCTCTGTCTTATCTTCTCAAGTGCTGCCTGGCACTGTTCACCCCACCCCCTCAAAAAAAGTTAGTGGTGTTGATGTCCAGAGGACTCTGTGATATCCCTACTGGTAAATAGAGACATTCTGCCCAGATTCTACTTGGACACCATCAAAGCTAACTGAGCTCACTTCCTTTGTGCATGTATTCATGGATGCAGTGAATATTTATGGAGTTTCTATCATGCTGAGGTACAATGCTAGGTGCCAAGAGTCTACATTCCACCATAGACAGGCTCTTCTCTTTAGCAGAGCTCATTGGCCAAAATGCCTTTACCTGAAGTCATTTCTTCTGTTGTCAACTTATGTGATGATCAGTTTAACTAAAATTCAGCCCATGTGTGTTTCTGAATTGTTTAGATGATCTGGTCCTTTGTGGGATCTTGGGGTGTTTTTTCTTTGTTGGTTGGTATTTTGGAAGGCACTAAAGATTTATTTTAATGATTGATTAATAAAGACTTAATTTATGTGTATTTTATGTAATGAATTCATTTTTAGAATATAAAATATTTTTAAAATAAAATATTCAAACCAAACTGATATTTGAAGACGAGTTTGTGGAACTGGCAGAGTCCTAGTGCCTTTTGCATACATTTGGCTGATTCCATTGGCACTGAACAGTTATTTCTGGTCAAAGGCAGGGGTGGTTTGGGAGGGAATATGCAAAGATGGGAAATGATGGGAGAGGACATGGCTTCCTCCTCTACAGATGCTAAGAGATGAATCCTGGAGCAGTGTGCAAGCTGAGGGCCGAGGATCACGTTCACAAGAAGCTGACCTGGGGTCAGATCACTTACTTCCTGCCTCTGTATCAGAGGCAGAATGTGACTTCCGCCCCTCCACCTGGAGACAGGTGCCTTGGGAAGAAGCCAGGGGAAAGGTGCAAATCCAAGATCAGCTGAGGGACAGGGATGTAGCTCAGTGGCACTGCACCTGAGGACCTTGGCAAGCACAAGATCCTGAGTTCGATCTCTGGTACCAAAAAAAAAAAAAAAAAAAATCAGCTGAGGTGTCCCTTGGGAGGAGCTGAACTAGCCGGGGAGAAGGAAACGGCTCCTGAGATTTTTCTGGCCATCTGGACCAGGCTAAAAGCCAACAAGACTTGAGCCGCCATGTCACTGGGCCTTCAGTTATGTCCCCACGCTGCTGAGATCTGAGAATATTTGAGTTACAAAATACCCTGAAAAATATAAAACAACTCCATGCTTCAAAGAATGAGAAACATTGAATGAGTGTCATTGAAATCACAAAATTCAGTTGACAGTGTCCACTGTTAAAACCCAGGAAAAGGTCATCATAGGAATGTTAAAAAAAAAAAAATGAGGCAATGGATGGATTATTTTCATGCAAATTGATCATTAAGTGAATTGGTTTTAGGCAGAGTGGCTTTAGGTGAAGTGATGGAGCCATTGTTCACCCCCAACTGCAGGCCAAAGGCCACAGCTCCCCCTTCATTGAGGTTTTTGGCACTGACAGAATGAAGGACCCAGGAAACAGTGCTGGCTCCCATCTGGCATCCACATTGCCAAGGACAGGAGGCCCAGCTGCTCCTGGCAATGCCCTGGGCTGGAAGATCATGTGCCTGGGGCAGAACGCAAAGGCTAGGACCGACCCAGGCACACAGGGCTCTGCTCCCACCGTGGCCCTGGACGGTGGCCATATCTCCTTGTCCCATGGGACTCAGGGCAGAGACCAGCATAACAGGTTTGGAGAGAAACCTTCTGCTCCAAGGAGCCTTGGCCTGAGGGTCATCCAAACCTTGAGCTACAAAGACACTTAGGGATGACTGAATCCAAACCCCTCATTTCCCAGAGCAAGTTGCTGGGGCCCAGGGGGCAGAAGGAGTTTGTTCACTGTCACTGGGAATGTTAGTGACGCAGACTTCCCCAGCTGGGTTCAGTGTGCAGTGCTGAACCCTGGCAAGGGACTCAGGGTTTCCACTGGGTTCATCGTGAAAATCAAAATGATTACATCACTCAATATTTTCTAGTCACTGGAAAAGTCTAACTTTGTTAAATCCACAAAGCATAAACATTTGCTAATCAAAGTACTTATCCAAGTGATACTCAATTAAAGCAATATTAAAGGAAATAAAATGTGTACATGCTACTGACCACCTACGCAGGATTTATATCACATTCCTTGAAAAAGCGATAAATCAATGGCAGTTCATGCTGGCTGGGATTTGAACAGCAGGGAATCAGCAGGCGCCTTTAGGAGGATTTGACAGGCAGCAGGAAAGATCGGAAAGCCACCTCTTCCCTCTGCTCTGCAGCTTCGGAGCCCGCTGACCTGGGGCAAGTGCCCTAGCCTCTCTGAGCCTATGTACCTTTACCCCTGAAGTGCTCTCCCCAGCTGCACCTGGATTGTCAGGTGCACCAGGATTGTCAGGAGAATAATGTGAGGTGACTACTTGACAATTACAAAGTCTGATGCACATCACAGAGTTTTCCAGATGCCCTCAGCAGGGGCTGGGGGCCAATTACAGAAAGGAGAATGGCTGAAGAAAGAAGACTGGAGAAGGCAAAGGGCAGATGTTGGGACCAGAAATCAGGTCTTAAAGGGACACTTGCAGTCCCTGGGACTGTTGAACCTGAAAATGGTAAATTTTTTGAAGGTGAAAGGCAAGTGGAGCCAGGTAGGTGTGGGGACTGTAGGTCTTCTTGGCCACATGGGCAATTCCTCAGGCAACTCGTGTGCTCAAAGCCCTTAAGTCAAGGGGTCAGGAGGGGTAGTTCCTGCTCAACACTCAAAGGAAATTCTGTTTCTTCACCTTTTCCAGCTTCCAGAAGCTGTCTGTGTTTCTTGGCTTTTAGTCCCCCTTCCTCACTTCACTCAATGCTCTGCCTCCATGGCCACATGTCCTTCTCTCTTTTCGTCCCTCCTTTCTTTGTGTGACCCTTTGTGATTTCATTGAGGCATTCACATACTATAGGACAACCTGCTCTTCTTAAGCTCCTGTGCACACTGGTGAAGTCATCTTTACCATGGACAGCATCATGTGGACAGATTCAAGGATTAGGATGTGGGCATCTTTGGAGAGGTACTTACTCCAGCCATTGCACAGGGCCTCTGGAACAAATGCCATTCAACAGGAAACTGTTTATAAAGCACTTCATTCAGCCTGGAGCCTAGCAGGTGTTGAAGGTGATGCTGATGATACTGAATGTGTGGACGGCTGACAAGACTGGCAGGCAAGTTCTCAGCTGTCAAAAAGTTCACGGACATGCCAGGAGTTGTGCTCTACACTAGGGTAGATACCCTGTGCCTTAGTTGGTGTGGTCTCAGAAGCAGGCTGATGAAAGGATGCCACTGCAAATAGCCTACATGAGAAGTGACCCCAGAAAACAGAAATTAAAAAAAAATTAAGGAACAGGCAAGTAAAGGAAACTAGTAGAAGATATTTGGAAGTCACTTATCATTGAAGCCAAGCCGAGTGCGATCCTGCTGGGGATTATTGATGCTGCCCTTCAGACCTGCCCTTGAGGGTTTGCTACCTGATTGGTGATAGAGCTGGGGTGTGGATACAGCCCTTTGTTGAGGGTTATTCCATGGCAGGGGGACAGTGCAATGAATTCACCTGTGCATCCGTTGGCACACCGTACAGAAGGAATAGGCTCCAGTGGCCAGGGAAAGCCACATCCAAATACCCACAGGTCTGACAACTGACAATCAGGCTGCACACCTAAATCCAGAGACAGAAGGGCTTGGGTTGGAGTGATGGTTGGCACCATCTGCTACCTCACCTTGAGCCTATAGTCTTCAGCTCCTATGGACACTGAGTAGCTACTGTGCAGGAATGCCACCGTGCCTTGGTGGTGCAGGATGGTTAGGAATAGAAAAGGCAGTGTCTGCCCAGAGGGCAGCTCAAGGATGGTCTGGGACTCCCAGCTGGCCACTGGGACTGAGGAGAGAGCTGCTCTGTATGCTGCACTCCAGGGCTGTGACCATTAGCATGGAGGCTGGGAAGCCTGGTGGGTGATGACAGTGGCTATTCCAGAGTCCCCAGTCCACTCTCATGCTGCTACTTTCCTGAAAGGCATTTTGTCCATCTTTCATTTAGATTGCCACATGGTGTGACTGTCAAGTTTTTGAGTAGTTTTTGTCATTTTATGTTACAGAGTTATTTTCCCTTCCTCACTATCGTTTGGTAAGGTTCCTGGCTATCTTTGGGGTGGCTTGTATCACATCACCCAGTGAAATAAACACATCTCTGTAACTTGCCATCCACACATCCTCACCTTCTCTTCTGGTCCTCAGACCAGGACATTCTGACTTTCACCCTGCTTCTCTATGGAAACAGCTCTTACTGAGGTCACCAACAGATTTCAAACTCCCAAATCTAATGGCATGTCTTACTCACACCCCAGGCAGCTTTGGATGCTGTCAAATGCTTGCTGGCATGTCACTCCCCTGAGATGCCCTCCTCCAGGCTCATCTTTTCTGGGTTTCCATAGTGTGACCATCCTCTTGTTTCTTGCCTCCTGTCTGTTTCTGAGGGTCTCCACCACCTCTTCAGGAATGCTAGTGGTAGGTTTTTCCTCATATCCCAGCCTCCTCATCACTGCTGGTTGGGACCAGAGTAGAATCCATTCATCTGCCCAGCCATCCTCCTTCTGACTTTCCAGTTAGTCATCTCCTCTGAACTCGCACTGTTCATTTGTCACAGAAACAGGTACCATGTTGGCACCGAGACCACTCTGTCCCTCAGCTCTGGCTTTGAGGCAACTTGCCTCCTGACTTGGGGCAGAAGTAGAGCAAGAATATAAACAGCCTGTAAAAATTGTGTTTCAGCTCTTATTTTGAAGGCAGAGTACATTCATCCATTTGGTAAGAAAAATAAATTTTTACAAGTGAAAATATTTTAATTTTTAAATTACAATGGAATGGTAAAATTAACAATAAGCTTCAAAGCCTGAATGACTTGGATTATTTTTCTAAAAAATACATATTACCAAGAAGTAGAGACACCTAAATAGACCAATTAGCACAGAATAAATTGTTTGAAAAATGTGCCAGTGTTCTACTGTTCCAATGTGTTGCTGGTATTATGTCAAACAAGGTTTTATCTACTTTCTTGCACTTAACCTGGCATTACACTCATTTGTTTTTTCTAATTTCTTTTTCATCAACAAACAAAAATTGTATGTATTTATCATGTAAGATATATTATTTTGACATATGTATACATTTGAAACACATTTTTAAGGGCCATACCTCTAGTGTCACTGCTGTTACTTTATAATATGGTCATCTTTCCTGACCAAACAAAAGAGAGCAATGGTGGACAAGGTTATATCTGTGATGTCATGGAAAGAGCAGAATAAAAATCCTATAGCAGTCTTTTCCATGCCAAGGTGGACACAACCCATATTCCATATGCCTTAAGTAAAGTGACATTTCCTTGGTTCCCAGGCTAGACCAAAGTGGACTGAGGATAACCTCTTTTCCCAGCCCAGTAAGTGGTATGGAAATGACCCCTCAGATGGAGGCACCACTGGGATCCAATGACAGCCCTGAGCTGCTAAGTCAACCAACTTTGAGGACTGCATTACCCTCAACTTTCAATTACATTAAAGAATACATCTCCTGCCTTTCATCCAGTCCTTCAGTATTTGCCACCCAAAACATCTAAATTGATATGGGAACTATGTGACCTGAGGCAAGCCATCTAACCTCTCTGAGCTGCACACTGTCAGTGAGATTCAAGTGAGAAAGTATATAATGAAAGAATAATTCAAACAAACTAAGTAATACTGGGCCATTCAAGCTATCGTTATTATTATATCATTATCATTTCATTATGTCAAGCATTGGTAAACGAGCTTTGACCAAACTTGGTCTGTCTAGAAAAACTATACTAAGGATTTATCCAAATCTCCACTGTACTTTGACTGAGTAGATTTGGGTTCATTATTCTGGAACCATGATAGCATCAGGAGAATGCACAAGTACTCCCTCCCCTCTGCCCTGCCCAACATCAGATGCATACCCCACAAGGCAACAGAAGTGGCCCAGAGTTTGTGTCATAAGAAAAGGACAGTAGGAAGGAGAAGTAGAGAGATCTTCCAAGTCTCCCTGGGAAAAAAAAAGCCCAGGAATCCCTGTGCTGGCTCTGGGCTCCTCCCTGAAAGGTGGAGAGAATGGATACAGGAAGGTGGTGGGGAGAAAGACCTGGCAGGGCTAGGGACCCCCATGAGGGTGACAAAGTGGGACCACTCCAGTGGATCACAGCCTAACCAACACTGAACTCTGGGCCAGAATCATCCTATGATAGTTTTCCTCAGCCCACCATAAAAGTGATAAAAACAAAGAGCAAGTTTTGATTGAAGCTCATTCTTTCAACCTGAAATTTTGTCTTTTACTGTTTTGGGTGTTAAAATGACCTTCCTTTCATAAAATGATTGTTATCCTCAGTGGTAACTTCCAGAACTGTGGATACTATTCCTAACTCTTCCCGCTCTTTCACTTTCTGGGCACATGGGAGGATTTATCACCCTGGCCCCCACTTGTGTTACGTCTGCCTAAGTGATCTGTGTTCATCAATGAAACAGAAGTAAAAGGAACATGTCACATCCAGGAAGAAGTTCTGACAGTCGGTGGATGATCTGCCTCAATTCCATTTTCCTCCCTCAGAGGTCATGGAATTATGTGCATGACAGAGGCTCCCTCAGCCTGCGTTCCCCAGTGACCATGACCTTGCCAACCACACTGGGCATGAGGTATGGGTGAAAATAAACTTTGATTGCATGAAACTAAGATATTTGGAGCATTGTTTGCGCCTATATTTCAGTCTAATAAAGTAGCTGTGCGTGTGTGTCCTTATTTGGAAAATGAAGTGTTGACAATCTTATGTAAGTATTATTATTTTTCTTCTTCTTCTTTTTTTTTTTTTTTGGTACCGGGGATCGAACTCAGGTCCTTGCGCTTGCGCAGCAGGCAGCGAAACCACTGAGCTAAATCCCTGGCTATTTTTCTTCTTTTGACCTTTACTTGCACCTCAAATTTACAAGACTTTGGACATTCTGACACTCTGATAACTGGAACACGAGGATGTGTCCAGTTTAAGGAAGGAGACTATTCTCAGAACAGGGGCCACAATACGGGGCTTCTCTGCCCTAATTTACCCAGAGTCACACCTGTCTTGTCCACAAATACACAAGTGAACACACATCCTAGGTTTCTGCCCAGGATCTCAGCATATAAAATGACTTCCTAGTTGAAACAGAAAAAGTTAGAAGTCTGTAACAGAGGCAATGCCAGACCCTGAGGGTAAAATGATGAACAAAGCAGACCCAGATTATGTTCCCATGTATTGACACATTGTCCATGGTTTTCAGTTTTGTGGAGCACAGAAGGGCCCAAAGAATAGATGAAAGACAAGTGAGCAAATTAACCGACAAACTGAGCGGTAGGAAAGCAGCAGGCAGGTAAGATACAGGGGCTGCTGTGGACAGTCACAGAAGGGGGTTTGCCTTAGGAGGGTGGCCCGGCAAAGTCTCCTCTCACAAGGTGATATTTAAGTTGCCACAGGAAGAATGGAAGGGCTTTTGGGAAAGCCCCAAAGGCTAGAGCCTGTGCATGGGAAGATGGGGCTGCGGAGGAGGGGAACGGGACACAGGCTGAAGGTCAGCAGGAGCGAGGTCATGCAGGCCCTTACTGGCCATGAGCAGGCAGGAGGAGAGCAGCACTGGAGGAAGCTGCCTGTTCCACATCACTTAATCAACACTCTAGCTCGGTGCTTTCAGAGTGGAAACCCTGATGTCCACTCCCTCACCTTCCCAGTGTGCTTCTCCCACCTCATAAATGGCAATCTTGCTCTTTAAGTACCCAGGACTAAAATGTTATAGTCTCTTTACCTCTATGCCTAATCTACCAGCAGATCCTATTGGTTCTATTTTCAAAATGCATCATGAATTGGACCACCTCTCCCCTCAGAACCACGAACCTAGTCCAAGACATTTGCCATCCCTTACCTGGACTATTGCAGTAGCATTCTACTCTGCTTCTACTCTTCACCCTGTACCCCTTTCTTCAGGTCAGACCATTTTCCACCCGGTACCTATAGTGGCTTCCCACTGAGATCCATGCTGTGGCTTTCAGGTTCACCATGGTCTGGCCCTTCATCATCTTTCTGATCTTGTCTCTGCTTCTCTCTCTTTGTTCACTGGAATTCAACCCTTTACACTTTCATGATGTCTTTGAACATATCAAGTTCATGAATTGGGGGTCTACACTTGCTGTTTCCCCTCTCCAACTCCTCTCTCCTTGGCTACTTGTTTCCTGAGTCTTGTTCCCTCCTTTCATTTGATCTTTCCTCCAAGGTCACATTATCAACTGCACATCCTTGGATACTCTTTCATCGTTTCTACCTTCACACCTGAATCGTCACCTGACATGTGATATCCTTATTTTCCTAGGCCATAGGTTCACAAATTTTTTTTTATAAAGGGCCAGATGGTAAATATTTTAGGCTTTGCAGGCCATACGGTCTCCATCACAACTACTCAACTCTGCTGTTGTAATGAGCAAACAGCCACAAACAGTATGTAAATAAATGAGCATGGCTACATTCCAATAAAACTTTATTTACAAAAACAGGCAGCAAGCTGGATTTGACCTGGGGGCATAGTCTGCTAATCCTTGCTATCTACTTTCAAAACTGCAGTTCCAAGATAGGAAAGATTCTGTCTTTTTTGTTCAATATCTCTGTGGCACCTACCAAAGTGCCTGGCACATGGTAGACAATCCACAAATATTTACTGAATTAATTAATTGATTGGTTGATTGACTGATTGATTGATGAGTTCTTGGGGGACTTTGATTTTAGGGACCTGGCTCAGGAGTTTGTACTTTCTTCTTTAGAAAAGATTGAAAAGAGTCTGTGCCAGTTTTAACAATGTTCAAGCCTTCTGATTGACAGCTCTTATCTTTAGTCTGTAATTCTCAGAATGGAGACATTTTGAGACAAACGACAGCCGCTTGCACGTCGCACTGTTTACTCCTCTCATAAGAGCACTGTATGATGCACATCACACATTTGGTTGATGCTACATCAGACTGCTGCCAACAAAAACACATCGAAATAAAATAATCAGCTTTGCAAAGGCCTAGATATGACACTCTATCCAGACATCCCCATAGAAATAAAGAAGCCTGTTAAGGCTCTTCAGGGACAAGATCAAGGACGCACAACCATGTTGGGTGGAAAGCATGGAGGTCAAGATGTGGTTAGATGAGTGGCCAAATTTTTGAAAGAGGAGAGCTCACCTTTGATTTGAGTAGAGGGAGCAGCAGGAAGCAGATAAAAGGATTTCTTTCTGCTTTAGTTCATTCTGCATGGCCATAATGGAATATCCAACACTGGGTACTTTATAAAGGGAAAAGGTCTTTCTAGCTTACAATTCTGGTGGCTAAAGGATCCAAATAGAATAACACTGGCACTGTGGAAGGGACCACCTAGCTGTGTCACAACACGGCAGAAAAATAGAAAGGAACCAGTCACACACAGAAAAGCCAAGCACTTTACAACCACCTGTACACTCTGTAGTGCTGGAGACCAGCATTAATCCTTTCCAAGGGCAGTGCCCTATGACCTAATTATTATCACTAGGCTCTGCCTTTTAAAGGTTCCACAATCTCAACATTGCCACACCGGGGACCAACACTTCAGCTCATGGGGGACCTTATAGGGACACACTCAAACCGTATTCAGTTCGTGGCACTCTTGTTTTGGAGGATTTGGGGAGCCAAGGTGTGGGGCTGGCGTTGTGCAGGATGTGCTCCTGAATTCGGAAGACTTGGTTAGAAAAAGATTTTTCTTTGGGCATGGGTAAGCTAGATATGCAGGTGTGGACTTTGGACAACCTTGAAAGCCGGTCTAGAGAACTGGTAACCCTGGGCAATGGGAGAAAAAGGTAGATAAATGGAATGAATGGGCAAATGGATGTGAATGGATGTGGGAGATGTAAATTTTAGGTCCAGGAGCCAGCACTGAATCCTGGGGATGTTGGGCAGCTGCTAAAAGGTTTCAAGAATGACACTGTCATATATCATTCCAGATGAAATGGATAGAGGGATTGGTAGGAGCAGGAAAGTCTTAAATGTAAGGAAACTGCTCTGCTTGAACTGCATGCTTAGAAAGCACGTTCCACTTTTGCACATGTAGCCACAGTGCCCTGATGCAGTTACCTCCTGCGGCCACACTGAGGGCCACCAAGTTGACCCTGTATCTTTATTTGCTAAACCAACCTCACTCAGGTCCACCTTCTCCAAGAAGCCTTCCCTGATGCCCCCACCTGGAAAAGGCCTTTCCAACATAGAGCTGTGCCCACCTTTTCGAATGTGCCTCTCTAATTTTAATGATTGCTTTTTATCTTACCACTAAACTGTCTGCACTTGAATCACAGCTTTATCACTGCTAGCCCCAATAAATCTGACCTCTTTTTGTGAGGTACTTGAACCCAGAGTCTTCACATTGAGCTATATCCCCAGCCTTTTTAATTTTAAGACAGAGTTTGGCCAAGTTGCCCAGGTGGGACTTGAATTTAAGGTCTTCCTGCCTCAGCCTCTCAAAGTGCTGGGATTAAAGGCATGCACCAAAATGCCCAGCTAAATTTGAACCCTTTGAGGACAAGACTGTGTCTTATTCATTCTCCCACAATGGATAGTAAAGTGCGTTAACATAGTATGTAATCAACAAATATGGAATGAATGAATCTACATTTACCTACCATATCTGTGGGTTCCACATTCAAGGATTTAAGTAGCCATGGATCAAAAATTTTATAATGCTGCTGACACATACTATGTAATTAGGCCTATAATTGCTGCATCTATACTAAATATGTGGACTATTTTTTTTATCATTATTCTCTAAAGAATACAATATAACAACTATTTATAAAGTGTATGTTTAGATCAAGAATATCCCCCAAAGGCCTCATTTGCTCACACATGGGGCTTGTGGAAGGTAATTGCACTGTGGGGGTGCTGTGCTCATCAGTGGAATTATCCACTCCTGAGTTCAGTAGATGTGTGTGCTGTTGGAAAGTGGGGCCTGGCGGAAGAGGCAGGTCCCTGGGGGAGAGTATATCTCCTTCCCTGGCCCCTTCCTGTGTTTCTTCTGCTTCCTGATCACCCTGACATGAGCAGTTTTCCTCACCTATGCCCTCTGCAATGCTGTTTCTGCCTTGGAGCCAGCCAATTCTGGACCGTAACCTGGAGTCAAAATAAACCCCCTTCTTACGTTGTGCATGTCAGGTATTGTATCTCAGCAATGAGCAAGTGACTAAAACCATAGTATTTCATTGTATTAGGTATTATAAGTAATCTAGAGATGACTTGGGGTATGAGGGGAAAATGTATGTAACTATTACACAAATATTATAGCATTTTATATAAAGCACTTGAGAATCTGCAGGCTTTGGTGTCCATGGGGGTCCTGGAACAAATCCCCCCAATGGATACCAAGAGACAGATACAGACAGACCTTGGCATACAATTTAACTATGGTGCTATAAGAAAAATATTATTTGTATACAAGGATACTTTTATTTTTAAAGAGAAAACCTGATAATGATATGACAGTATCCCAAGAATCTGAGTCAGAAGCAACACAAGGCAAACCCTGTAGTATGCTTTCAGAAACCCAACACTGTGCCTTTGTTTTTACCCATCTGCAAAATGAGAGTTAAATGATTTTAAAGGTCTTATATAGTCCTACAGTTCCATTATTGACATCATTAGTCTTGTTTTTCAGTGACTACACCATGTGCTATGAGGTGTTTCCTAGAAAAAAATGAGTGGAAGAATTTTTTTAATTGAAAAAACATTTGCAAAGGATACTGAGTATTAGGACATAGAGAAGATCTTATCAAACACAGAGAGAGCTTGAATTAGGGGTGGGCCCTTAGTTTCCTCTTTTAGTTAGATTAACACGTCATGAAGAAAAGTTCTGTCAGAAGTACATACAGCAACCACACCTACCCCGCAGACACAGGACACTGGAAAACATGAATCAAATCTGTTCAGAATCTTCCTAGGATAAGAAACAATGAGAAGCACCAGCAACATGTGTCCAAGTTCAGTGGGGAGTCACTGGCCCTGGCGAATCTGTGGTTTGGCATATTGAGCTATTTCATGATGAGTCTCTTTGGGATCCAAGGAAGAGGTGAAGACTCTGGCTTCTAAAGATGCCTGGAGGCTATGGCAAAATGGGAGATCTAGACCAGATGGCCCTGTGTTCTAACACTCTCTCAGAACCCTCTTCAACTCTTGGCACCATCTGCCTTGTGTGGCTATAATTTGTGTCACTGAATTTTCCAAAAACTCTGTGTTTATTTGTCTCGGGACCCCCTAGAACCTAGTAGGTATTTAACAAATAAATATTTATTGAATGAATGAGTGAAAGAATGAATGAATATTAACCAAGTCTTACAATCTAGCTTTGGAAAATGTTGACATGAGAGAGGAGGAATTGTAAAGCCTTTTTATTTCCAGGTCACATGGTGATGACCCATTGAAAATTCACTTCCAGGTTAAATCATATGTGTTGATTAACAGACAAAAATGGAGCAAAAAGCCTGTGTTCTTTTTTCTCTCTGGACTTCTCAGTAAGGCTGGGCCAAAGGTACAGAAAAGGTGGGCAATGAGCCCATGGCTTTCATATCAGCACAGTCTGTAGGTCAGTCCTTCTCTGAGATGGTTCTAGTAACACCAGACTGAACGGCTGAATGCTGGGGACAACAAAAGCCATGTGAAAGCCCTGGTGATTCTGTTGTGGTTCTGCCTCCCCTCCACACAAGCCCCGAAGCATTTGATCTCCCCCAAAAGAGCCCTGCACTGTGTTCTGGGTGGGGAGAGGGAAGCTAGATTTCTCCTCAACAGATGTCACCATAATTAGATAACTCATTATATCAAGGAATAAGGAAAGGAGATTGACATGGATACAAATGTGAACATATTGATAGCTTTTCTGCATGTGAGTTTGTGCAATCTTGGAAACTGATTTCCTGGACAAGGCTCAAGGGATGAGTCAGCGGTTGGAGCCTGAGGAGATTTTCCACAATGAAATTCAAGTCCCAGTAAAGTATCCAAAGAGCTTTCCCCCCTGAAAGACCATTCCCAGGGCAGCCACGGCTGGAAGCCAGCGTGGGCGTGTACTGTGCGTACGAGAAGTCCAGCAGGGAACCAGGGCCCGGGTGAAGGAAGCAGTAACACGCTGGGTGAGGCGGGCTGTGTGGGCAGGATTGGAGGGGATCCAGAGCACCCCATCCGCCATTGCTGCTCCAGCCTGCGGCAAAATCCCTGGGAACTAGCAGTTGGCAGGAAGAGCTTCCTGCCATCCGAATCAGGAGCCTCCCTGGGGAGATTGCCCTGGTCCCCCATCAGGGATGAAATGTTCAGCCCAAATGTTCCCAGATGACCCTGTTCTTTCTGTGAGAGCACCCATGGCTCTGGAATGAGTGTGTCTCTTCCTCTGTGCAGAACGTGAGCGTTTGACTGCACGATCCTTTCCAACTCAAGCGTTCTAAAACTGGACATGCCTACAAAATACAGAAAAAGAAGGAAACGGTGATTTGCCACAGAGCCCATGGCAGCTCCTTTGCTGGGCACTTTTTAAAAATTATATTGGTACATTTTAGGTATACAATGTAATGGCATTCATCATTGGAAATTTGCACCTTTACGCAATCCATCTTGGTTCTTACTTTTTCCCCCTTCCCCTGCCCTCCCTTCAAGCCCTCCATCCCTCCCTATTTACAAAGACTTTGTTTCCATTTTTTCTTTTTCTCCTATTAACTCCATTCCCTTCTTTCCTTTCCCCTGCCCCTCCCACTTCCCCTTCCCCTTTGCCCCTTTTCTTCCTATTTCACATTATCTGTTATACCTTTTAGTCCTTATTTACACTTTCAGTTTCTCACACTAGAAAAACTACTCGGTATTTACACACGTGTGTCCTGTTTATTTGCTGGGCATTTTTGCACCCATCATTTTCCACTGTGCTCCTGAGGGAGACCTTGCTGTGATGACTTAAATATCACTTCTGCCTTTGGCAAGCCCCTGGAGAGACCCGGGCCCTCTCCCTGTGGGCTACTTGGTCTCTATACCTAACACTTTTCTCCTACAAAGACACCAGGGGAGTGGAGGTGGGACCAGGGAGGGCCACACCTGCAAGAATCCCCAATGCCTGTGGCTCTGGTTTACATGAGGTTCCCCAAAGGCCTACATACAAAATTTGGTCCTAGGGTGGCAGTATTGGGAGGTACTGTGGACATTTAAGAGGTGGGGCCTAGCAGGAGACCCTTAGTTCATTGAAAACATGCCCTGAGGCGGTTACAGGCCTTATTCTCCTCTCCCCAACCCCCACTGCATTGCCATCTATAACTCATCAGAGGAAAAACCAAGAGGCTACCACATCTTAGATTTGAACCTGCAAACTGTGAGCACAACTAGACTCAATAAATTTTTCTTTATAAGTAACCTGTGTCAGGTATTTTGTTATAGTGATGGAAAGCTGACCAATACACCAGCTCCTCCTGCTGTCGTCTTTACCCTCTGTCCCTCACCTAGGTATCTCATCTGTGCTTCTTGGGCATAGTCTTCTTCCTCTCCCACATCCATCCAGCATCTAATTCCCAGTGGATGATGTCTCTTATTTTACAAAGAAAATAAAATCAACTGGGAGAGATGCTTTCATTCACTGTCATGGAAGAAGTGCCCCACCTCCTCCCTAAGGACCTCTGTAGCTGAGGTCGCATCCCTTGAGAGTCATGATTCAGCCTTAACTGCATTTCTTGAACCTTTCCTCACCATTTCCCTGCCTGGCCAAACCCTAACAGACTTTCTTCTGGGAAATTGTGATACCCTCTGCCCCTTCCCCATTGGATTTTCTACCATTTCTCTCTTCCTATTTCCTATCCATATCTCACACACCACCTCCTGAATCTTCCAACTGCCTGAATTTGGCATTCACAGATCTTAGTAAGAGTTCTGGGGAAAATTCTGTATTGGAACATAGACTCCATAATGAAGTAACACTGTTCCAAAGGGGCTGAAGTGGATACTCTTTGAATGCTAATATCACGCCACATTGCCTGATGCAGTCATAAGATGACTATGCCATTGCATCTTATGATTGGCAGCCTATGCTTGAAGTGTTCAAAGTCTGACAAGCCTTTAGCTATACATTCTTAAAGAATTGATGGGACAGTCCAAGCTTGGATAGTAGACTATTCTCAATAAAACTGTGGGCTCTGCCCAGCTGGTTCCATAAAAGAGAGGTGATGACATCCCTCTTAGATAGGCAGAGGCCAGAGCACCCCACTTGATCTTTCTACTTCTCTTCCTGCTGACACGAAGGCATCTAGTTCAGAGAACAGGAGCAGAATACTCCTTCTTTTGAAGAGCCTCACACAGTCAAAATGTCTCCACCATTTCCTGGAGTCACTAGCACCAAACCTGCTCCAAGGATGAAGAGCAATGACCCGCCTTGCCTAGGAAGTCACTGTCTTTCCATTTGACCTTAGGGAATAAGACGTAGAATTATAACTTTCTGGACTGGACTTTGCACAGACCTTGTGAATCTGTGTAGAAGTCCATTTAAAGGACCTGTTTGTAGTCCAACTCTGGCACAAGATTGGTCTGTAATAAGACTAATGCTGACCTTCCTTTCTCTTTCTAGCTTTCCATCTACTTGTTCTGTGTTGCAACTTTCCCCACACATGGTCCATGGTTTTCCCTTTGTTCCAAATCTGACTATCCAGCAAGGATCCTTTCAAATTCCATCTTTCCATGGACTCTTCTGGTTCTACCTGGCCCAGTCTTTCCAGCAGTCCTGCACCATCCTTTCAGCACATTCTGCTTTCTAGGAGAGGTATTGCTATGCTTGCCTTGTCTCCACTCCTGATCCAGGAAGTTCTCAGGGAAACAGACCAGTCTGGGTCATGGACCACGTGCCCTGAGTCCCGGAATATTGTTGATGAATATGACTTGCTATGAAAGAAGTATATTGTTCCTAGGGACATGCTAGGTAGATTACATTGATTATCTTGCCCAGAATCACTTAGATAACTAGTGGCTGAGGAGGAATTTGAACCTTTTGGTCTACAAGTTAGTAGTACCTGGACCCCTCCAGTACACTGTGAATGGGTAGGAAGGGCCTAGGTACTAACTTGCTTAGCTAAGTAAACACTAGTTTATGAGCAGTCTTTCCCTATTCCACACTCCTAGGGCAGAGAACCTGAGCCAGTCCCAGTACCTGCAAGGAAGCTCCCCCACTGCCATTCCATGCTCCTAGGGCAGAGAAAGTGAGCCGCACGGGCGCCAGAAGCACCCCACCCCCTACCCCCGTGGAAATGAGAAGACACATAA
>NW_004624825.1:1589330-1614021 GCF_000247695.1 Heterocephalus glaber
AACTGGCAACAAAAGAGGATCTGGGAAAAATGAAATCAGAAATAATTACTCAGATAACAGCAAAGATTGTGCTCATAGTGCAAGACATGATTAATAAATCTACAGAGGACACAGATTAAAAAAAATAGAGGATCTGAGGAACATGATGGAATCCCAACATAGGAAACAAATGGAATCCATGAGCAATCTTTCCCTCAACAAAACATGCATCTAAAATGTCTTTAAAAGCTCTTCAGGTGGCTCTTGAAAGAAAAAAAGTCAATGAAAAGAACCCAACTCAGGGAATAAAGAATCAAGAATTCAGTTTTCCTCTGTTTGCCCTTCTCCCCATCAAGATGTTCAGTGTACACATTTGGGAAGAAAGAAGAGGGAAGAAAAGAGCCTGGAGGTGGGAGAAATGGTGAAGCCACAAGTGTGAACAATTTGCCAGGCATGGTGGTGCCCATCTGTAATCCCAGCTAACAAGGAGGCTGAGGCAGGAGGATAGCAAATTCTAGGCCAGTCTAGGCAACTTAATGAGGCTCTATCTCAAAAAATCAAAGCAAAACAAAACAAAAAGATTTTCCCTATAGAAAAGAGAACTTGGTGAAAAGGGGTTGTCAGTGATTTCTAATGTCAGGCTAGTACTTCTTATCTATGTGACTTAATGAGATGGGCCTGGAGGTCACCCAGCATACGTAGGTTCCATGTCACTTTACCCCTGCCATATCTCCTCCTGTGAGCAGAGCAATTGCCACCTGTATTTCATGGTAAATGGATAAATCTCCTTCAAATGTGTGTTTGTCTGTTCAGGCTGCTATAACAAAATTCCACAGCTGGGGGGCTTAGAGAACTGACATTTATTTTTCACAGTTCTGGAAGCTCAAACTTCCAGACCAGGGTCTTTCAGGGTGAGTTTCTGGTGAGGACTCTCATTCTGGCTTGTAGCCAACACCTTCTCCCTGTGTCTTCCATGATGGGGGGGGGGGGGTCCATGAGTTCCTCTTATAAGGATACTAATCCTACTGGATCAGAGCCCTACCCTATGACCTCCTTTAACTTCACCTCCTTAAGGCCCTACTTCTAGATAGAGTCCACACTGAGCATTAGGGCTTCAACCAATGAATTTCAGTGGGACACAGTTCAGTCCTTGGCAAAATCCAGATCTCCTAACCCTAGGCTAGTGTCCTTTCTCAGGGTCTTCTTATACCTGCCTGTTCTCCTGTGGCCCAGCCCTCATGACCTAGATTCAATCTGTCCATCAGGGTTTGTACAGGGAGTAGAGACCAGCCTCTGTGCTTTCCCTCTCCCTTCCCCTGACCCCATTCATGCCAATTCCTCCTGGCTTTGAGTCCTGCACCAGTGCTTATTGAGGGAAACTGGCCATTTTGACAGTAAAAGAATAAGATAGAACTATGGGATCTAGTTTACTAGGCAAAAAAGCACTCTCAAAGGTGGGCTGTGGCTGAAGAAGTGAGAATATTATTTTAAAGTGCAGTGCCCAGTTTTGTTATGCTTTCCAAACCATGTCTAGAGTGGTATGTTCAGTTCTGGGTCTTACATTTTATAACCACTTATATTGGCCAGGTAGCCAGTGAGTGGAAGTAATACTTTATGACTGATGGTTAAAAGAATGAACTGTGAATGTGGCAGAGGTGAACAGCTCATCTCTAAAGAGCTTCCTGGAAGCAAAGGGAGAGATGGTCCCCATGGGCCTGGGCTAGGGAGGCAGGACAGGTGGACGAAAGCTTTAGCAAAGCAACCTTCACTTAGTGTCCCTGAGGCCTAGAACTTCCCACAGATGGAGGTTATCTCCCCCATCCCTGGGTGTATCCAAGCAAAGTCAGAGCCTTTTTCATGCTCTCTGCTTCGTTTGCTAACTCCTGGTCCATGTCTGCATCCTCTGATAAGCACAGAGTCATGTCTTAATATGAACTGTAGCATATGGAGTTTCCATTGCAAAGATCCGATCTGCCTGCTTATTTCACATCATCAGTCCATTACTCAGGGAGTCAGGATAACTAGGAGCTTTGGAGAGCATACCAGAGTTTGAGGTAGCCAGTTGTAAATGGCCCAGAAACCAAAGGAGTCCACGCTTAGCAAATCTGCCTGCTGTACACATCGGTCCTATTTTGAGCATTCTTACATCCTTAAACAGAGACTGTCATTTCTGGCTCAAACTTCAGAAACAATCACGTACCCTCCGGGCTTATAACACACTAGAGAAATCATTAGCTCAGACACTGAGTGCCATCTAAAAGAGTTGATACATCTCACTTGAATCAAACCAGCAATTAACCAAGAGCCCTGCCTGTGTAAAGCAAACCAAGATGGGTAAGATCTGGGCCCTGTCACCTAGGCACCAACAAGAGACCCAAGGGAAAAGGACATTTGTGTGAACAGCTTAATTACTATGTAACCTTTTCTAGCACTTTTCCAAATTATTGCAGTTATTTCCTGAAAATTTCCCGCAGCCCCACTAAACTGGGCATTCCCCAAAGACAGAATAGCTTATTGGTTAAGACAGCATTTATACTTCTGCAACCTGAGTTCACCTCCCACTTGGCCATGTATCAGCTGTAACTTTAGACAAGTTGTTTTGCTGACCTGTATTGCTCTTTTACCTCTCTGTAAACTTCCTCATCTGAAAATGAGATTAATATTAGTACTAATTATTATGAAATTAAACTCTTTAACATATGTAAAGCACTCAGTAGTGTGGCCTAAAACATACATATATAATTAATATTTGTTGTTGTTAATACTACTACTATCAATAATAATACAGTAGAGTTACTCTTATGTAGAATTTCACTTCTGAAAGTAAGTTTATAAACCAGAAACCATACATAATCAATATGATACTTCAAAACCCCATCTTTCTTGCCCCTGGGAGCATATGCCGCTGGCCTGCTACATCTCACATAGGATTGGCCAACGTGTGTGTTTTGTTTTGTTTTTGGTACCAGGGATCGAACTCAGGACCTTGCATTTGCGAGGCAGGCACCGGAACCACTGAGCTAAATCCCTGGCCCTGGCCAATGTTAGTTACTAACAACTCATACTTAATGAGTGCTTATTACATGGCATGTGCTGGTTGAAATTTTTACAAGCATTAACCCATTTCATCTAATTTCATATCAACTCCGTAAAGTAAGTACTAGGACTTCCTCCATTTTAAAATTTAGGAATCAGAGGCACAGAAAGGCTAAACAATTTGTACAAATACTCCAGGGACTTGACTCTAGGCAGTAAGCCAGCCAGGCTCCAGAATATATACTCTCAATCACCAGGTCCAATTGTCTCTCCCAAGGGAAGCAGGATGTTAGTATCCTAATTTCAGTATACCCTACCATATGTACAAATCCTGGAGTACAGTGAGCATTTGCTAACAGTTTGTGAAATAAGTGGGCTTCTCAAGTTGCTAGTTGTAGGATCTCCTGTTTTTACACAGAACCCAATCTCCATAAACTCACAGGCTGGAATTCAGCCATCAGGAAGTATCCCCATTTCAGGAGCCTCTTTCCTGCCCTCTGCTGCATTTGTCAACTTCCTGCCCATGTCTCCATCCTCAGTCCTCCAGGAAGCAGCTTATTTCCAGCTCACACAATCCCCCAACAAGTGTTCAAAAGATGCATCTGTCATCGGGTGTCATTTTGCAACCCCCAGGTTGCCATCTTCTAGGTGTTGGGACACAGGCATAAAAGATGCAGGAAAAGAGACTTAAAACTTTCAGCATACTTTGGAGGGACTCCAGTAAAGCAATGCTTCTCTAACAGGGTGGAGAGTGCAGAGACGTATTCCCAGAGGTCCCTGAGTTCTCTCCAGGAATTTTTAAGTGGCATGTTTTTGTTTCAGTGATGGTGTGATTAGATATAGTATTTGTACATTCTAGGGGTTAAGACTGTTAACTGGCATGAGAGATCCTGGATACAAATCCTGACATTGCCAAAGGCAATATGTATCTTTGCAACCTCAATGAGGTGAGAAATTGAACTAGGCAAGAAATTTCTCTGTTCTTCGCCTTCCTCCCCATCCAGGCAGTTTAGGAACTGGTTCTACTTTACCAGTGCACAACTTCCGGAGGGAAATGACCCCTCGGCTGAGCAGAGACCACTAGGCTGATGCGTATGTAACCATTACAACAATCTGTATGGTGCCTTCCAGTTGACCATCTATTCTCCTGTGAATTTGGTCCTGGCAAAAACCATGCAAGGTAAGTAGCAATATATATCCATGTTTGTACACAGTTAACCCTTATTATTCACAGATTCCATATTTGCAGATTTGCCTAGTTGTTAAGATTTATTTGTAACCCTTAAAATCAATATTCATTTTACAGTCATTTGCAAACAGTGGCAGAATAGTGAAAAATTTGAGTTACCCAATGCACACATTCCCAGCAGAGGTCAAACAAGGAGACACTGCCTTCCTGTTTCAGCATTCATGCCATAAACAAGTATTCTTCTGTGGTCTATTTAATACCATGCTTTGCACATTTTTATGCTTTTTTGTCAGTGATTTCATTGTTTAAAATGGTTCCTAAGAATCGTGCTAAAGTAAGCTCAAGGAGGCTGTGATATGCCTTACAAAGAAAATACAAGTGCTAGATAAGCTTTGTTCAGGTGTGAGTTATAGTGCAGTTGGCCTGAGCTCAAGGTTAATGAATAAGCAGTAACTTTAAACAAGATGTCTTTAAACAGAAGTACACATAAAAGGTTATGTTTTACACAGGGAAAAATGTCACCAGTGGCTGGAACCTAACCCTGTATTTCCCCTAGGAGAAGTGGCTCAATATTTGCCAATGCAGCATTCCCAGAACACAATTCATAGAACACAATTACTGAAATCATGAGAACGCAGTACAGACTGCATATGCATAGCATGTATGGTATGAAAGAAACCAAGGTTCAGACAGATTAGAGAATTTGCCCATATGGTGGGAGGCACTTGAGCCGAGGTTGGTCAGAGTCCCTGCTCCACCGACTACCACCTCCATCTCACTGGATTCTTGGTCAAAGGTGTGCTGTATAAACAGTTGCCATATGTGGACCTTGGGTAAGGAGAACTTGCTATAGATGTTTTTAACCTTTATTTTACTGATGCTGTTCTTTATCTACTCTCCCTCACTTCCTTCCCACTCATTTGTGTTCTTTGCTTTGAGGTTTTATTGCTGTTTCTTTATTTTTGCCAATCTGGGGATCAAACCTGTGCCTCTGAATGTTAGGAAAGTGTTCTACCACTGAGCTACACCCTTGGCCCTGCTTTTGGATTGTCTGCAATTGCTTGGCCATTGCATTGAAGGTCCTTTTGAGCAAGAGACCCTCACTGCCAGGTGCAAAGCTTTCTAAGGAACTAGAAAAGAACAGGGCAGTCAGCTTGGGAGTCAATCCAGTAGCATTCTATGCTGAAGCTCATGCATGAGCCCGTGAAAATTCTGGTACATTATTCTTACTGATGGTTCAAACTCCGGAATAGGGAAGGCAGGCTGGAGGAACATCTGCACTCTCACTGGCCACACCTCTGGTAGCCTTGACAAATCCAAGATTCTTATCCCTCCCCACTGAAAAACAGTGGCCCTTTCTAAGAATTTCCAAACAATCAGCACCACTTGGTGGGAATTTAGAGCCAACATATCCCTGCTCACAGGGCCCCCCATGCTCAGAGTGATGTGTTGCCTTATGAGGCTGTCAGGCCTGGCAGAGGAGAGGAAGGAGGGAGAAGGTGGAGAGAAGGTTACAAGTGTCTGGGAGGTGGCATTTATATTTAGTATTTCCTTTCTGCTCAGGAGATGGTGTGCCAGTCAGGATTCTTGATATAAACAATAGACTCACTTTAGCTCATTTTAGCAGAAAGTGAACTTGTGAAAGAATATTATATGATTCAGAGGAATCCCCAAGGCAGCCTGAGAGTCCTACTTAAAGGCAGCCAACTAGGAAAAATTTCTAAACCATACAATGAGATTTCACCTTTGAAGACCTCAGAGGCAGCACACCTGGGCATAGGCCAATGACACTGAGAACTGAGCACTAGATCCTCAGACTTTGATGCCCCAAAGCTGTGTACTTCCATTGTCTGAAGGGCCACTGGGTAATTCTGAGAAGCCCCTTTCTTGTTCTACTTCTTAACAAACCTTGGCTTAGGAATGTTGGATTGGTGGAGCTCAAGTCACATGATGGGGTCGCTGAAATGTATCCTTTCACATTTCTGGAAGCCAGAAGTCCAAAACCAAGACATTAGCAAAGCCACCCTCCCTCTGGAGACTGCAGTGGAGAGTCAATGCTTTGCCCCTTCTAGCTTCTGGAGACTGCAGATATTCACTGATTTGTGGACACATCACTCCAATCTCTGCTTCCATGGTCGCATTACCTCCTTTTCCTCTCTGTTAAATCTCCCTCTGCTTCACTCTTAGAAGGACACTGTCACTGGATTTAGGGCTCAACGAAGAATGCAGGATGATCTCATTGTTTCAAGATCCTAGACATCTGCAAAGGCTCTTTTTCCAAATAAGGTAACCTTCACAGGACCTGGGGAGTAGGACATAGTACATATTTAGGGCAGGTGGGGGCAGGTAAGCCACCATTTATCTCATTCAACCTGGCTACAAATTCAAATTGCCTGTGAACCTTCTCATTCAAATATACATGCTGAAACCCACACAGAACAATGGGATTGGAATTTTCAGGCTGTGGGATCTAGACTGCACATTGTCAGTATCCTTAGCTTTCCAAGTATTGTGCTTCTTAGTTAAACTTGAGGACCAAGGATTACCCAATTATTTCTTTTCAAAGTTGAGAATGAAGGCACAGAGAAGGCCCAAGATCCCTCTGAAGTCACACAGCACAAACTGAATTCAACCTTTGACCTACAGCAGATATTCTTGACACACCCTCGGGTACCTCTTGTGTCCTTCCAGGCTTCAGGAGAACCAAAGTGGTCAATATCTGCTCTGGCATGCCTTAGCTAGGATCCTTAAGGCTGTTCCCAAACTCAAGACAGTGCTCGATCTCAGACCTGATGGGTCTCCCAAACAGGGGCCAGATCAACTTATTAACTTGTTTGTGACCTCAAAGGAGTCGCTGAACCTTTCTTGTTCTATTCTTCTGATCCTTAATGTGGAAGATTGAGCTCATCATGCTCTGAGGTGACTTTCAGCACAAAAATGATATAATTTGGTAATTCCAACCATCTGAGAATGTTTAATTTGGCCCTCAGCCATCCCAGGATATTTGATAAAATCTGATCATTTGGACCAGCCCCAGGAAAGGAACAGATCAGAGCCCGTGCTGGGTGTTGGGAGCCCACCTGATGGGAGAGTATGTGCATATGTGGTGGGGGGTGGAGTTATGGGTACTGGCGGGTAAGACTGTGGAGACTTAGAACTAGAAGGAATTAATTTGGCTCATTTCAAATATGGAAACTGAACCTCAGAGAGGAAAATTATTAGTTCCAGTTCACACAATTAGTTAAAAGCAGAATTGGCATTAGAGTTAGCTTTTCTGAATTCTGTCCCAGATTCTTTCTCCTACACCAAAAATGACAAATACATTTCCTCTCCTGTGATCTGATCAATTAGTAGTGGCTACCTCGAGCACTGTCTTCTGGAAGATTCCCAGGCCCTTCCGGGCTCAGTAAGAAGAGTGCTGTACTTGATTAGCAATGTCTGTCATGACCACAGGAGGGGAGAGCAGTAGCCTGAGTTTTTCCAGCCCTGAGTAGCCAGGCTCATGAGAGGACAAAATTGTCAATGGGGAAACTTGAGGCTCTTTCTCCATAGAGAACTAATCATGAAAGAAAAGTGAAAAACTACATAACCAGCTCTGCAGAAGAGTCTTGAAAGTACCTAACCCAAAATTCAGAGATGGTAATCAATGCATGCTTCAGGAGCCAGCTCACAGCTATAAACAGAGTTTGCTAAGCAAAGTGGGGAACAAATAGTATTGCAAACTGTGAAAAGGGTGTGTGAAAGCCAGGATGTCAGAGGTGGGGGAAATAGGTTCCTAGAAAAGCAGAGCAAGTTAACAATTAACATACAGACACATTGTACAACGTGCACCCAGGAGTTTTTGTTGTATTTTTTCATGTTGCTACAATTTTAATATCAGTCCTTAGATCGAGGCAGTGAAAATAGTTGATTTATTTTCATGAGCACTGTTGCAAAGTTATATGTAAAAACTATATGACATATGAATTGGCCAGTCCCTCCATGTCTAAATTTACTCTAATAATAATAATGACAATAAATAACATAATAATAATATTTTATTTAATCCTCATTACACTCTTGTAAGATGATTATTATCCTGTTTTACAGATGAGGAAACAGGTTTAGAGGGGCTGGGGAACTTGTCCAAGATTACACAGGTAATAGGTGGCAGAACTGGAATTTGAATCAAACTGGGATTTTGACACTTCTGTCTAATTAAAAGCTGGACCCAACACAAGGCACGTTTGAGGACTCACGGAAGCTACTAACTACTACAAGTGATAGGCCTTTCCAGAACTGAACCTGAAATACCAACCCTTCTCAATATGAAAGCAAAACCTGCTATGCTTCTGATTTCCATTTACTAGAAACCAAATCACCAAAAAAAATTGCCTCTGGGAAAATGAAAGGATCCATCACTTCAGAGAAGCATGTGGGTTCTATGCACAGCTGTTTCACACCTTCCCTGCAACACCAACATGAACAGTCCAGGCTAAAGGATATCAGCATGGCCACACACTTCTCATTTTCCCAAATTAATCAAGAAGTAGGAATTTCTGACAAATGCCATCTGCTGATTTTTCAGAGAGACAAGTTTTGGTGGTGTGACCAGCAGGTGCCTCAGCTTTTTCTAGCATGCAGTACCAAAATAGTCACCATGGCAACCCTCAGAGGGCAGCCTTCCAAAGAAATGCATTGTGAGCACAGAAACTCTAGAGCATTTCCAAGCAAGAGGGAAGGAGGCTGGTGTTGGGTTTCCAAAGTGGGTGAGCAGGAGCTTCTTTCAACACCCCCAGGCTGGACACCAACTCTTGTGTGCTGAGTACAGCCAAGCTCTCCCCTGCCTTGGAGCTTGTACTCCCAGGAAAAGAGTAGAAATAAGAATTTGTAACCACAGCAGGCAGAGCAGGCAACTCCCACATTTCTTGCAGGGGCTCGAGTAACATGGAGCGAAGATGAAAGTGGGCTGTGACTCTGAGTTGGGTTCTGCCCTGTTCGAAGCTAAGACAATGACCATGGGTAATTGACCCAAACTCAGAAACTTTCTGAGTTTCATTTCTCTTCTGTGAAATTGGTATGATCAGTTCATACCATCTTTTCCCACACTGTGTTGCAGATATGATACAATGCTGTGAAAGCTTTGTGGGAAGGTACTCGGTGGGCAGCACTGAGTAAAGAGAACAGTCTTGGGTATCCACAATCCCAGGCTCCTGACCAGGTTCTGCTGTTTTGCAACCTGATGAACTCAGACGAGTCATAGAATCTGTCAGGCCTGTGTCTCTCACCTTGCAGGGAAGCTTTAGGCTCTGCTTCACAGTATGAGTAGGCAGGTTAATGGGGTGCAACATGCATGAGCATAGGTGCTATCTCTATGCTCCCTTTTTTCTTCACTCTCTCCTTTGGGCTCCTAAGACTTCTTAATCCTGGGTTCCTTATGAAACCTGGGATTCCACACTGCCTATGGGATGAAAAGCAGACACCAACCCAGGACTAAACATTCAAAGATTTCATGGGGTTGGGGGAGAGGGGGTTAATAACCAAAAGAGGAAGGGTCTAGGAGGAGCCAGGAGAGGGCTAGAGGGCCACTGGCACATGATGCAAGTCTGACCTGGGGGCAGGAGGGAGGGAAAGAAGTGGGATGGAAATGCGGGTTGGCTTGCTGTCTAGAAAATTTCTGCAAGGGCATCAAGATGTCCTTGAGCCAGTCACCTGTCAGGGTATTCCCAATCTCCTGGTGAAAGATCTTCCCTAGTATCCCTGCCACATTGAATCTCTGATAGACTAGGAGCAGCCAATTATGTGTGGCCTCGACACAAACATGCCAGCAAATAGCTGGGGCCCTGAGTCAACTGGGCTCCCTGTCTGCAAGGCATCTTTTTTTGTGTGTGTGATAGGGTCTTGCTATGTAGTTCAAGCTGGCCTTGAACTAACCCACAGCAATCCTCCTAGCTCAGCCTCCCGAGTGCTAGGATTACGTATGTGCACCAGCATGCTTGGCTACAAGGCATCTTCTCAAGGCCACCTCACATACCCAATCCTGACATCTTTCCTGTGGACATCCACCTCAGGAGCTTGGCCTTATAACCACCCCCTCCACTCAGAAGTTTATACCCCACACCTATGGTTCCCTTACCCAGGACACCATAAGAACCTAGGCTCAGTGATATCTCAGGACTCCAGTTCTGGGAGGAACAAGCTTTCTCACATCTCAGGTAGATTATATAGCAAAGACACATGCCAGGTCTCCACCTCCATGTGGATGCTTACATGTGCAGATATGTGTGCTTATCAGTCCCTGACATGAATGGACATATTTATATATGTGAATGAGAATTTATATTGATATGTATATGTGTTGTGAATTTATATAATACTACTAGTACTACACACACTCTGATGTTTACAACTACCTTTGAGATAGATAAGTAAGGAATTGTGCAGGTATGATCTTCTCTTTCACTCAGTTGTTTTCCCTAGCAGGTCACTCAGATAATATAAGGCAGAGTCATGGTTTGAATCAGAAATGTTTCTCTTCAGAACCTGAGCTCTGATTCTACCCACCATACCCCTACCATTACCTACTCATCACCTACTCATCTGACCATTTGTTACATGAAACCACAGTTGTGTGCATGTACATGAAAGATTAAGATAGAAGAGGGAAATATACATGAAAAAGTATAGATTGATTATAGATTAGTGGAGGGAATTGCTTCCAGAAGCCTGTACCTTCTCATGTATAATTCCCTTGGTGAGTGTCATCTAGAAAAGCATACTGTATCCTGGCCTTAAAAATTTCTAAATAATGAACAAATTTTAGAGATTGTAAGCAGTTTGGGACTCTGATTCTTCTAGTATAATCCTACATGAAATCCCTTTTCTTGTCCCTTCCCAAAATCCTTCATCACATGACAAATTTTTCAGCTGCCTGGTGGAAGTTGTTTTGTCCTGATTGGGAAGTGTTTAAAAGAAATCACCCCAAGATTTTCATTTTCTAAATCATTTATCTTTGCTTGTTCTGTGGTAGCATGAAATACTAGTGTGTAGCATTAGATTTAGAATAAATCTCAATTACCATTTATCAAGCACAGGTACTATGCTTACAATCTCGTAAGTGATCACATTTTATTTGAGATCCTATCCAAATGATCCCTATTTTGCCAATGAAGAAGTGAGGCTCTGTAGTTAGGAGATTTGCCCAACTTTATGCTGTTAACAAGGGGACAGAGCGGGCCCTAGAGCTGGCTGGCCCCTGTGGAACCTAAGCCTGGCTCTTCCCACTGCGTTCACATTTTCTTAGGCAGAGGATAAGAACTACCCAAATACTTGTTTTCCAGGCCATCCACTATTTCTGCTGTATCCTGGGAACCTGCAGGACCAGCCAAGCCCAGGGCAGGGCCACTTGGGGCCAGGGAAGGTAGACTTACCTGGAAGAACACCAGCCTGGCTATCGGTGTATCTGCTTTCTTCCCATTTCCTTTTGCACCCTCCTTCCTCAGTTGACAATGAGAGTCCAACTTCTGCCAGTCCTGACTGCCTTTCAAGCCTTTTTTTTTCTTTTCAAGAATTTTGAGGAAGAAAACCATCATATGCTCAAAGGGGACCTGGTAATCAGAAGTGTCTGGAGATTTCAAGCTGTTAACATAGAGAGGTGGCAAAAGTACTTTCCAGGACATCCTCAGGGACCCCCTTGGCAAGTGGAGTCCACAGAGCTGGAGTCGGAACAGGTCTGCAGAGCTCAGCAGTAGTGGAGAGTGGGTAAGGGCTGCACAGAAGGCTCTGATATCTGAAGAGCACTGTGCGGTTTGTCGCATGCTTTCAGCCCCACGTTCTCATTCAGTCCTCACTGCAAGCCCTTTCACAGTGGAGGAAACTGTTCAGAGAGGCAAAGTGACTGGCCTGAGGGCACACAGTTGAGAAGAGGC
This sequence comes from Heterocephalus glaber, assembly GCF_000247695.1. The sequence goes on from NW_004624825.1 coordinate 1,601,442, forward strand.
AGAGCAGTTTCTCACCCAGTTCTGACTCCGTGCCAGCATCTCGGCGCTGTATTCAGGTAGTCCTCGGGCCAGCATCAGAGCCAATGACAGGGTCAGTAGAAAACAGTAGTGGAGCTGGAACACAGACAGGAAGATGTACAAAAGGTAAGCAAGCTGCTGCTATGACAAATACCATAGGCTGAGTAGTTTAAGTGTGAAAGCTGGAAAGTCCTAGATCTTGGTGCCAGCTTTGTCAGGTTATGGTGAGGGCCCTCTTCATGGTTTGATGTCTTCTTGCTGTATTCTCACATGGTGGAGAAGGAGAGGGAAAGTGAGCTCTCTCTTTTCTTGGGAGGCCACTAGTACAATCATGAGGATTATCTGATCACTTTCCCCACGGCCACATCTTCAAATAAATATCACATTAGGGATTAGGATTTCAGCATATGAATTGTGAAAGAACATATTCTACCACAGCAGTAGGAGAGCCCTGGACGCTCATTGCATTTAGAGTAATAGGCCAGGCACTGGGCTAGGCTCTGGAGATATGGCCTAAATGAGGCTATCCAGACTCTGCCCTAAGACCTTCAGAGTCCACTGGAGGAGACTGAGGACCAATCAGAAACCCCAACACAGAGTAGTAGATAGGCATTCAAATGGAGGGACGTATGGACGTTTGGGAAGTATTCAAAAGTGACTAGAGATTTGGAGTAAGAGTGATAATAGAGGTGGTGGTTCTGAGAGAGATCCAGGCAGCCTTCCCAGAAGAAGTGGGAAGCCTTTTGGAGCTGGGGGCTTGAAGGGTCAGATTTTGATGTGGAGAAGAAGCATGGAGCTTGGTCCCTGCAGAGGCAAGGATGGGGAACATGCAGGGGCGGGTGGTCCTGTCCAGTGCCTGTGGGTGGGCTGCATGGTACAGGTAAGCAGAAGATGTGGCTGCAAATGCAGAGAGGGGTCAAGTCAGACCCTTGACAGGCATGGCTTTTGCCCTACAGGCAAAGGGGAGCTGTCACCCGCATTTTGGGTAGGGAACTGTCATTGTTGGCCCCTGCATTTTTTCTTTTTAAAAATTTTTCTTAGCACATGCTGGCAGTACGTAACAATCACATTCCTTGTGGGGAGTCGGTGCAAGTACATAATACATCTTCATTCTTTTTTCATCCCTTCCCCTTTTCTTCCTCCATCTCTTGGTCTTCTCATTTGCAAAAATCTATCTCCCTGCTTCCTATTATCTTTTATTTTGCTCTTTATTATATTTATACTTTGGGTTTCTCACATAAGAGAATGTGATATTTCAGTTTGTATCTCTGATTTATTTCACTGAACATTATGGTCCTGCATTTTAGAAAGGTGACTTTTGGGAAGGCTGGAGGGTAGGAGTCTGTCTTGAGCCCTAGGGTAGGTGAGAGATGGGGAGGGTGTTTGGGAACTATATCTCAGGGGCACAGAGCTTGCCCGCTATGCACAAGACCCTAGGTTCAATCCCTAGGGCCAAAAGAAGACAGAGAAAGCTGGGCTGGTTTCCAGGGGGCAACTTGGTAAGCCTCCTGCTGTGCCCAGGAGTGAGTAGCCTGCAGCACCCTGGACACACTGCCTGGTGAAATCCCAGATGAAACTGAGTGGCGCTTCCAAGACAATCCTGCCCAGATCCTTCTCAGCCCAGCAGTTGCTTCCTTCCTTCCTTCCCCGGCTTGGCTGGAGTTTTCTGCCCAGTTCTGTGGAGCGATTTCAGAGCGTTCTGGCCTGTGCTTCCTCACACCAGAGGATGCTGGCGGGGGTGGGGAGCTGACCCCTGGCCTGTGGGGGGTACTGTATCAGGGCCCGGCCTGGCCACGCTCCCCCCCAGTCACTGCCCTGCCCTCCCCTCGGCTGCTGACGCACGCGTCCTATAATAAGCCTCTGTTACTGGGAGCTGGGGCGGCTCCGTAGTAAGCCGAAACCGCTACTATATTTACACCCTTTCCACATTTAGACAAAGGCTATTTTTAACAGAAGGTCTATTTGTGGGGGTTGCCCACGTCACACTCTGTTCACATGCATCTCACCATCCTCAGTCTGTTATTCTGATTTCATACTTGCACCGGGTCTCTCTCTCTCCTTTTCTTTTCTTCTCGCCATAGTTTCTTTTTTTTTCTTTTTCTTTTTTTCCCCATTCTCTGATTTCCTTCCTTTCTTTTCCCCAAAGGAAATCAGACTGAGGTCTTTGGCAAGCTGTGTGGCCAGAGTCCTTCTGGGAACACCCAGGTCTCTGTCCTCACACAGCAAAGTGGCCAGCGAGGCCAAGCTCTAGAGACCTGTGAGCTGTTGCCAGTGCCTGGTGGGGGGACAGCACAGACCACCCCCCCAGTGGCTCCCTAGTGGCCTGTACTCCCCCCAAGTTTAGCCTGGGCAGGACGCTAGGGCTGTCACATCCTGAGCTTTGCCCCTGTGCCATTCCAGTTCTGTGTGTCCGTGTGCATGTGTGGGTGTGTGCACATGCGTGTGTGCATGCGCTTGTGTGTACAGATGCGTGCGTTCCCAGGAGAGCGGCTAGCAAGGTCAGAGGAAAAGAAGCCAGTGGGATGATCATGCATGCAGAGCCCTTTTTGGCTTAAAGTTCACTTCACCAGATTTGTCTAAATGACAGGATATTTGTTTTGATGAAGAAACATTTCATACTTGCTAGCAGCTCAATCAACTCATAGGAAGGGGGAACCAACATAGTAAACATCCGTTAACTTCCTGCTGTGGTCCAGTGCCGTGGGCGTCTATGAAGTCCCTGGTAGTGCTAGGGGCAGTCCTGCCTGCACCCAGGCTTCAGGTGGAGAAGCTGAGGCTCAGAGGGCCCGTGATGCCTGAAAGTCATTTATCCAGTGCTGAGACTTAAATCTATGTGTGTGGCTGCAAACTGCATCCTGACCCCAAATACCATACCTTCTTCCTTCCTCTTCTCAGCTCCCTAAAAAATGAACTATTGAAATCAACACTAGCACCATTATTTTCTTCCCCTAGTCTGCTTCTCTCTTCACCCTCCACCCCAACAAGAGGCTACCTTGTCCATCTTAGAATCCCATCAGCACTTCCCCAGCTATTTCCTCAGATTTTGAGAGGTGATTGATCTAAGATACAATCACATTGGGATCCAAAGAGGGCACAAAGGCCTGGCAAACACTAAAAGTCCCAGAGAAACCCCCTGTTGTCAAATCTTATTTTATTCCTCTCGATAATCCATCTGGTCTGTGGCTTCAGAGCAAAACACTTTTATGGCATTTCTGAGAGCAAAGGATGTAGAGATTTGTATCTGCATCGGGCAGTTGTGGAAACAGCATTGATGGCCAGTTGCAAGACTTCCTGCCTCCTTAGCCCAGTTTCTTTAGGCGTCAGAAAACACATGGAAACCAAATGCTTTCTGAGTTCCCATAACCAAGACTTTAAAATTGCTGACTCAGGCTCAACAATTCCTGGAGACCCTAATAAGAGGTCTTATCTACTTGGGGTCCTAGAGTACAGAAGCCTAGCAGCTGTCACACAAGGGCAAGCCATATTGCCTGTATTTAACTTCTGCATCTCTAAAATGAAGAGTCAAATATAACCTTGCCCACTCATCCTTTTCACAATGTGCAGAAATGTTGAGATGAGAGAATGTATGTTGAGTGTGCTGCTTTGAAAGCTGGCAAATGACACTAGTGCTGATGTTTTTATCATTAGTATGAAAATTATGGAGGACTCAGTAAGGCTGAGTGACATCTACATGGTATCCACAGTGAGGAAGTGGTTAAAATAAATGCATAATAGCCCCGACTCCTTTAGCAACGTTGGGCTGAGTTCAGTGCAGAAATGGGGACACTGATTTGGGATCAGTCCCATCGCTCTCCCCAGCTGACCCTCCCTGTACCTTTGTCCCAGGGCTTCTCAGGCTTCTCAGCAGTGTAGGTATCCTGCCCCAGCCAGAGCTGAAATCCCAGAGCAGTGAAAGTGGAGCCAGTGTCATGGGGCTTTTGGTTTCAGGATATACTGGAAAGGTGAGAAGGAAGCTTGTCTTCCCGTGCATCTGGGCCAGGGCCTGGTGGCAGGGCCTCCCCCGCCAGCAGCTGGGATATTCCCCAGGTGCCCAGGCATCCCCAGGTCAGTAGGGCCACCAGCACATTCCCGAAGCATTCACTTCAGTCAGAAAATAAATCATTCAGCCCTTTGTGTAGACCAGATGCTTTGTCCATGCAGGTAACACCTGCCTAGGGGCCTCTTTGCAGGAAAGGAATCAAAGTCCCATGTAATGACTTCTTGGAGGGCTTGATGAGAAGACTTTCATACCTTGACCTGCATGGCCTTAACCTTCACACTTTGCACACACTTCTCACTACCACCGCCCCACCTCCCCGCTGCTGATCTGTGTCAAATGCCCGCCTGTTTTCAAGGCCAGGTTCGTATTTTACCCACTGATAGGAGATATTTTCTGGTCCTTTTCCCTGTCAGGATTAATCTACCCCCCTTCTCAGGGCTGTCCATGCCCTGGGGGATTTGACAGGGGACTGATCAGTGGATGGACAAGCAAGAACTCTTGGCTGAAGGGATGTGGGCAATGCAGTAAATGCTGAGGTGGCCCACCCACCTTCCCTGGCTGTTGTGTGTCACCTCCTTGCTTGCTAATGATGCACAGCTGTCCACTTTCTCCAGAGACTTGCTCTCGGGAGCCAAGCACTGCCTCTCTCTGAGATTTCAATTCTCTCCCCACTCTTATCCCCAACCTCCCCCACTATGGGCAATGACCAAGTGACACAGACAAGCAAAAGGACATGCCCTTCCCCTCAAGAAGGGACACCTCTGCAGTGGGTTTTAGGTTTCAGAGGATCAATCCCACCTCTACCCTCTCCCCAAGATCCAGACCAAGGCTGGCTTGCCCTGAGGCCACAATGCAGGGCAAATGACTCAAACTTCAGCTTTATGACTGAGAGTCCCACATCCCAAAATAATCTTCAGTTTGGGGCCAATGGGTCCAATTAGTCAGTCTATACGAGGTTACCAGATTTTGCAAAAAGTACAAGATGTCCAGTTAAATTTGCCTTTCAGGTAAATGCATTTTTAGTGTAAGTTTGCTCTACTAAGTACTTGAAGCATACTTACAGTTTTAAAAAATACTCCTTGTTTATCTGAAGTGCAAAGTTGTCTGAACATCCTGTATTTTATCTTGTAGCCCACATCTGGACCACATCTGTATTATCTGTGTTGTTCTCTCTGTCCCGATCCTGTTCTCCCATCTCCTTCTCTGTTCCTTGAAGCAATTTCTCTCTCTCTCTTTTTCTCTCTCTCTCTCTCTCTCTCTCTCTCTCTCTCTCTCTCTCCCCCACATGTACCTAAGTCCCTGTCTCAGGTTCTGCATCTAGGGGATTTGACCTATGATCTTCTTTGTCCCTTCACTTCTCCTGGCTTAACAGAACATCTCTCTTTGGCCAAGTCTCTTGGCCTGAATAGACAACCCAAGTCTAAGAAAACCACTGACTTGGCCTACACTGGTGCAGAACTGGCTTCCTGGAAACTACAAGAAGATGGAAGTACCAAAATCCCTGTGACCATGGTCTCCTTAGGGAGACTGTATCTCTATCTATCCATGAGAGAGCTAAGTTGATGGCTTTGGGTCTGAGCCTTGATTTAACATGCTAGAACATGAAGACTGGGTGAAATGACCTATCCATGATTCAGTGAGATTTGGTGCTTTCACAATCCTGAGATTCTCACTCAGTTTGAAGAATACTGAATCTGGTGTCTGGCACACAGTAGTGCTCATGAAGCAGTTGCTATTAGTAGTGTTTGTTATAAGCAATAGAACAAATAACATCAGATTCCCTTGATAACATGGGATTGTGAAGAATATGTACCACAGGGCACTCAGCTCAAATGATTTCAGCACAAAGCCAGCCAATGATGGAGTAAGTTGCTTCATACTGTAGTGATCTTTCTGTCATCCACAGGGAAGAAGGATCGAGGGAAGACATTTATCTATCTACCAGTAGCAGATAACTTCCAGCCATCATCTCTTGGATCAAACACTGGGATGTTCTAGGAGAGTTTAGGTGACAGCTTGGGGCATGCCAGCCTCTAAGAGGTACTTCCCAGACCTGATATCCAAGAATCTTTGAAAACAGTGATATCCCACATTTGTATGTCTGGTGGCCACTCTAGTGTCCAGAATTTGTCAAATGATTACAGAACAATGGCACAAAGCTTCACTCCCACACTTTTCACAACCATAAATACTTCTCAGACCAATGAGATGGTTTACTAGTGCCCTGAGTGAGGAAGGCTGACCCATGGGCATTTAGTCTTCCTGACCCTTGAGTCCTCCAGCTGAGAGAACAAAACCACGCCTCCCTCCCCTTGCGTGTCACCACATCATACTTTCCCTCCTTTCGGTGGCTCAGCTTGGCTACAGACCAGGGCTGAAACATACTATCTCCTGTCCTACAGCTATCTCACTGAAGGAACTGGCCAGCTGTTCCCTCTCCCACAACTGTCCCAAGGACACCCAGGAGTCTTCATTTCACATAAAACACCATTGGGGTATCTTTGCCCACAATCACAAAGTCACGGAGCTGGAAGAGATTGGACACCTCATCCAAACCTTATCAGATCCATGTGTTTCCATAGGCCAGACACAAACCTTCCCTGCAAAGAGCACCCTTCTGGCAGGTGTCACTTGTGGCTAAGGATCTCAGATGTTAGAAGGCATTCCTCATCTTCAGCTGTCCTCTGACTTTCTGTGCCCTCCTCTCATCACTCCTGGTCTTTCCAGGGATGGCACTTAAAAGGCCAGTCTTGTTGGAAGATGGATACAAAGGGGTGCAAGAAGGTTATAGGGGATGAAGTGAGAGGTGCACTCAGAGGTGGTGAGCCATTTCAAAGAGAGAATTGTCAAGAACGTGCAATTTAAAAGGGACCCGAAGCCCGAATGCTTACATTTTCTATCATGCTTTTAAATGTTCTCATTCAGGTTTCTCTTCAGAGCTCTGGGAAACATGCCCATCCCAAATAAAGTGTTCTTTGAGAACTGCAGAGTGCCAGGTAACTGTGTTACCTATTGTGCTGACCAGAAGAAGGTGACCATGGAGGGACAGGAAAAAAACTGTGGCACAGGAGCAATGGAAAGAACTGGGTCTCTTCCACCAGAAGAATGCATTTGGTTGGGAAAGTAGGTGCCTGTGAAAATCTTTCCTGGGAAAGAGGATTGGACCCATTCCAAATGGAATCGGGAATTAGATTTAGGATAAAGAGGAAATATCAGAAGATCAGAATACTCAAAAGCTTCCTATTCAACAGAGCTATCTAACTTTAGTAAGGCAGTGAGAGGTCCCTGTCACTGAATATGTCCAAGCAGTGGGGAAGGGAAGGACTACTGATATGATTCAAACACCAGCTGGAAGTTGAACTTGATGGCTTTTTGTTGCTGAGTGTTCATGAGTTTTCCTTCATTACCACCAACTCCAACACACACACACACACACACACACACACACACAGAGAGAGAGAGAGAGAGAGAGAGAGAGAGAGAACTATATAAAGCCAGGTGCAGTGCACCAATGTAGGATATGCATCTTTTCCTTGGCTTAGCTTTGGTTGCCCAGCAATCTTCCCATCACCGACTTGGTTGTCAACAAGAAAGAAAAGCCTTCCCTTTCTCCTTGGGAGGAGTGGAGCAGATTGCCTGGATCTGCCTCATACTACCCTGGCTCTGGTCTCCGCACCAAACACGTTCCTTCTGCACAGTCTGTTCCCCTTTTGACAATGCAGAGCGAAGAGCTGGAGAACATGCCACAGCCAAGAGTACTGGAAGCGGCTAGATGGGGTCTTGCCTTGGACAGGATTGCTCACATTTGTTTTGAAGAAGAGCTGGGGACTCTGCTCCTGAAAGTAGGAAGTTTGGCTGGGTCAGCACCTGTATTCAAGCACCTTTCAAGGAGGAGCTACTACCTACAGCAGTCAGCCCAAGGTTTTCTCAAGGGCAGAGCCTGAAAAAGGCTTCATGGAGGAACTCCTAGCCCAGCATTCTGGAGATTAAAATAATAAGTTAAGTTTTCTCTGCCTGGGAAATGAGATTGTGCTCTGATGTTTAAGGATGTACTAGGCCCTTTGTTTTCTTAAGATCCTGAAAATGTTTTTTGGTTTTGTTTTGTTTGTTTGTTTTGGTTTGGTTTTGGGGGGCACTGGGATCGAACTCAGGACCTTGCGCTTGCGAGGCAGGTGGCAGCACCACTGAGCTAAATCCCTGGCCCTAGAAAATATTTTTGACTAAAGCAACATGCACAAGATTTTTGACTAGTTCATTATATATCCTGTGACCAGCCAGTAGCAAGTAGAAGGATACTACTCAGCAAGGACTTATTGATCATCCACTTTATGTGTGGCAATGTATTTAAACTCTAGGAGCAAAGATGAGAGAGATCTAGAACTTGCCTTCAAGAAACTTGTAGTACAATGGGAGACCATCAGAAATAAAAAAATTAAAAATCCATGTAGCCAGGGCCCCAGCTGAATGCCATGAGCACTGTAGCTATCTGAGAGCACCAGGGGTGGCATTTTCAAAGGCGGGGTGCTTGGGATAAATTTTCAAGGATTTTATGAAGCAGCAAATATCAAGTGTCAATGGTGGGGATACTCTGTATAGGCAAAGGTCTGAGGAAGCTGTGGGAAAGCTTTGCTTGTTAAGGAACCCTGAGCATTTTGTTGACCACAGCTACCCAGCAGGCAGAGAAATGCACAGGATGAGTCTAAAGGAATGGTTTTAACCAGGAGCTATTTTGTTTCCTGGGGCCACTTTGTTGTCACAAAGAGAGTCATGGCAGGGCTATTGGCATCTAGCAAATAGGAAGAAGCTGGAGATGCTGCTAAATATCCACACTGCTCAGGGCATCCTTCACAACAAAGTATGCTCTGGTCCCCAGTGTCAACAAAGCCAAATAGAGAAACCCTGAACAGTGTAGAATGTTTAGCAGTATCCCTGGCCTCTACCCATTAGAGAAGATGGAAGCATAGAACCCTGCTATCTGAGGGCCACACAGAAAGGGCATCAGGTAGAGAAGCCAAGGTAGTACAGGGTTTTCAGGTCCTGCCATCTGAGGCTCCCCTTCCCTGTACTCAACCAACCCTCTCAGCTTTACTTTCCATACACATTTGACACACTTGTATCCAATATCTTCCTCCACACTGTCAGTAAAAATATTGAACACAAGTTTGAGGGGCAAATCATGCCTTAGATTCATCTAACATCATCCACTAATAGGGCTTTTTCATCCCTCGTCTCATTTTACTCATTGTAAAAAGAGGAAATGAAGCTCAGAGATGTTCTGCAATCTAGGAATTATTTATTTATAATATGCTCAGCTTCCATTTTTTTCTCCTAAGCTGGACTCCAAGTGCTCCAAGGACCCATTCTTTTGGCCAAAGAGAATGCTGGAAGTAACCTCATCCTGCAGGCCTGAAAAGAAGAGCTCATTTCCAGCTTTCTGGATTCGTATCTGTGGGGACTGGGTAGCAGGAACGTCTCCTTCGGCTCCCTCTGACCTGAGCTAACACATACCCTGCTGACCACAGTGTACCTCTTGCTCCTGGAGGCTGAATTGGTCAGAGGACTTGTCATGACTGGTATGGCAGAGACAGCTGTTCAGCTCATGTTCTCTTCACAGGAGGTCTTCCTGACCCTGTGATCTGGCCATGCTCCCAAAGTGGCAGATGGGCCAGGAGCCTGTTGTGGAGGTACTCCCTCTTGGCTAGCCATGTCTGACCATTAATCACCTAGTGGAGGACAGCACCAGTCAGCTGAGGGTGGGCTCCCTCCAAGCAGAACCCCACAATCTGCTGATCTGTAATGTCACTGTGCTCAGGGACAGCACGGACAAACCATGGTAGGTCACACACTGCAGAAAAAGTCTCATAATCCACACTGGTCGTCCTAATAGCTTGTTCAAGCTATGACAGCCTTCTACCTCAGTGGCTCATTGGGAACTGATTTCCTCTATTCCCAAAGCCATCTCTAATTCCCGAGTCAGGAAAAGGACTGAGCACCTGCTCCTCTTTTCATCTCCAACAACCCATTAATTGTGGAGCCCAAGGAAAAGAATAAAGAGCAATGCATCTTCATCAAATAATAAAATCCTACCTGGTATCAAGTCTACCTGCGTTGCTCCAGGATATCCCAGAGATTTGCCCTTCTCCCCATCAAACCTCTTTTCTGCCCCCGAGTAGTTCCCAGAGTACTGCCTCTCTGTGGCTCCTCCTCCCACCAGCATGACCCAGCAGCTCTCTCCTGCCACTATGGTTCCATTCCAATCTCATAAACCAGTATTGCTCTTTCTGCTTCAGAGTCCAGCCCCACTGCCAAGGTTACAACTGTGGAGAGCACCTGACCCTTGGCTTAAGAGTGGAGAGACTAAGAGAAGTGTACGAGCAATTGGAGGAAGGAGGTGGCTTCACATGGCAGGCAAGAGATGATGGTGGCTGGATGTGCGGTGTTGATTACATAGTACAAGGCAAAGGAGAGGAGAAAACTGAGCATGTTGGAAAGACAGCCAGAGAGGGCTCCAGTACCTCAAGGTGGGAGTTGTGGAAAGTGGTCTTTTCCCAACTCAGGACCTTTAAACAGTAAAAGTGACTACAAGGGCTTCTGATCCCGGAGAGTATCTCTTTTTCTGAGTTTAGGATGACAGCACCCATTTCTCCACAAACCAAGTGTGTGTATTTCCCAGTGGAGTGCTCTCAGGACACTGGCATCCTCTTGCTTTGTGCTGCTGACAGCATGATTCTCCTCTGCTCAGGGATCATGGGCTCATAGCACAATGGTTTGACCCAGGGTGGAGGCTCTGCATCAAGCCATGGAACACAGTGTCAATGAAGTAACAACAATGTCAAGTGCCTGTCTCCGTGATGGGGTTTCTAAAAATACCCCTAGTCCTGCTGCTCACAGGGCACCAGCCCAGCCCTCGTGAGTGCCAGGCAAGTACAACCTGCTTTCTCTGTCTGCACTCTCCCCATAGCCCCACTGTGGCTCAGGTCATCATCTATTCTCACCCCGACTATCCCACAAGCCACCTGCCTGCTCTTTCTTCTTTATAGCGACGGCCCCTTGGGTGGTTGCTAGAAAACACAGGGGCCTATGAGGAGACCACACCACCCAAGGTCTGTTCTCTTGTCCATCCACTCACTCCTTGTTCAGTTACTCAACATGTGCCCAATGTACATCTAAGTGTCAACGTTCAGGGCCCTGACTAGGCCAGGGCTGTGGTAGATGCTGCAGAATGAGCAAAGTCAGACACAAAACTACATACTTTTGAATGTATAAATACATTTACATAACGCTCAAGAATAAGAAACTCTAACATGTAATGATGAAAGTCAGAATACTGATTACTTCTTGGATGTGAAGTGTAGTTGATGAGGGAGAGAGGATATGATAAGTTTTCAGGCCTGGAAGTGCCCTATATCTTGATCTTAGTGATGGTCTCAAGGATGTAATAATACATAAAAATATACTGAGCTGTACAATATTAACAGCAGTGCCCTTTAATAGACGGATAGATATTATTTTATGCTGCAATCACTTTTTTAAAATGTATGTATGATTCTGGTTTTACTTTTTAGTGCTATATACATATCCATGACTCAAGAATGGGTGAGAAAACTGTATATCAACATTTTAACATGTCCCTGTTGGTGAGATTATGGTGAATTTTTAATTTGCTTCTTTATACTTTTCTGGGCCTCCCAATTATTCTACATTGCATGTATCTTGCTTATCTAATAAGATTAAATATGCTAAATATTATTTTTAAACATTTAAAAAGTGAGAGCCCTTGCAATGAAATACTGGGCAAGCACGAGGCTGGTGGCTATCTTCCCAGGGGGACAGATCTTGCTCAGGAGATTTTGACCTCTTGAGCAGCAGGGACACCAGCTCAGGAGTCCTGTCCAGGTCTGTGGGATTTCGGGACAGCTAAATAAAGCTCCTGGCCCACTGAAGGCTGAGAGGTGGGGCTGCTAGAGGAAGCCTCGGGCTTTCCTCTCATTCCTGAGGGACGAAGTCTCCCCAGCTGCTCCTGGGCCTGCCAAGCCCTTCCTCCCAGCCACTGGTACCTGCCTAACTCAGAGCCTCCTGCAGTTATAGCCCCATAGGGCCGTGACCCAGAGTCCCAGCCTGCCTGGAGGCCTCTCCTATGGAGACAGGATCATTTTAGGATCTACCACATCCCTTCAACAAGAAGCACAAGTCAGTGTGTGTAGTTTGGGTCACACTGAAGTGCAGTGAGCTCATGGTGGGAATATGAAAAAAGCAAAAATAAAAACCAACTGAACCCTGGAAGCCTAAGGAAGTAAGGAAATGCAACTCAGAGGAATCGAGGAATCACTCTGGGCCTTGGTTTCCCCACTGGGAAATAGAGCTCTTGTGAGACTGACATAAGAATGAGCCATGGAGAGGTGTAGGTTTTGGGTTCTGTTTTGATGACATCTGGGGAGATGGAGACTGGTCCTGTGTCTGGTTTCTGCCATTTCAATAGAAGCATTTCAGAGCCCTACTCCACTCCTGATCTCCTTTTCTCTCTCTCTCTCTCTCTCTCTCTCTCTCTCTCTCTCTCTCTCT
>NW_004624825.1:1619990-1647944 GCF_000247695.1 Heterocephalus glaber
TGGAAGCAGCCCAAGTGCCCATCAACTGGAAACTGGATAAAGAAGATGTGTTTTTTTAATAAAATGGAGTACTACTCAGCCATAAAGAATGAAAAGCTAGAGTCATTTATAGCTAAATGGATGCATATAGAGGCCATACTCTTAAGTGAAATAAATAGGACACATGTGTAAATACCAAATAGTTTCTCTACTGTGAGAAACTGCTAGTGTAAACAAGGATTAAAATGATTAAAATGAATAACTGATAATTTGAAATAGGGAAAAAGGTCCAAAGACTAAGGAGTGAAGGAGGGGAAGGGGAAAGGAAAGAAGGGAAAGGAAAAACTATGAGAAATGAAAAAAATGTAAATGATGTGTGCGTAAATAGGGAAGGGAGGAGGGGGTGAAGTGCTCACAGGTAATGGGGGAAAAAATAAGAACCAAGGTACATCATGTACAGGTACAAACACCCAATGATAAATGTGAACAAATTGTATACCTAAAATGTACCAATAAAAGAACTTAAGAAAGAAAAAAAAACAAACAAATACAAATCTTTGTGTAGATATATCATTTTATTTTTCTTGGGTAAATACCTAAGAGGGATGGCTGGATCATCTGATCAATTTATATCAAACTTTTTAAGAGACTATCACACTTTTACCTAAAGTAATTGTCCATTTCACATTCACATCACCATGAGAGTTCTAGCTCTTCTACATCTTTACCGACACTAGATATGATTAGTCTTTAATTTTAGTCTTTTTAGTAAGTGTGTGGTAGTATCAAACTAGTTTTAATTTGCATTTCCTAATGACTAATGATATTGAGCATGTTTTCATGTGCTTGTTTGCTATCCAGATTTTTTTTATTCATTAAGTTTATTGGTACATTTTAGGTATATAATATGATGACATTCATCATTGGGAATTTGTACCTTTACATGATATATCCTAGTTCTTACCTTTATTGAAGAAATATCTATTTAAAACAGAATTTTGAAAGAGTGCTTTTTTATTTGGTCTTTTTTTTTTTTTTTTAGACAGGGTCTCGCTGTGTAGCTTGGGCTCGCCTTGTACGTATCATGTAGGCCAGGCTGATCTCAAACTTGAGGTGATCCTCCTGCTTCAGCCTTCTAAGTGCTCTGATTATAGGCACGTGGCACCACACCCAGAAAGAGTGCTTTTTGTATCCCAGATGTAGTAGAGCCTAAAATTAAAAACATAATCTTTGAAATCCATAAGACTTGGTTTAATTTCCTAACTTGGTTGTTTATTATACAATATAGAATGAGTGGCTTGCTCTCCTGAACTTCATTTTCCTCTTGTATAAAATGAGGATAATAGAACCTGGTAAAATTTGAGTGAGGATCAAATACTTCACACCTTTAAATTACTTGACTCAAGCCTAGCATATAGAGTTTAATAACCATTATTAATAATTATTATAATTATTGTATTATCCTCTACTGGTCTAATTTGAATTGTAACAATCAAGACCACTGCCATGCCTCAGAAATTAATCTCTATGGGAATTAAATGGTGCTTCATGTCCACTATAGTTGAATACATACACATTATTTTTTATACTTAAGTATATAAGGAATTAAATTTATGAAAGTCTGTTGGGTCAGAGTTGAAAGACCCTTTAGAGAGACTTAAAATAACCCCATGCCTTAGCTCAGGTTCTCAAAGGAGCAGAGCCTGAGTTAAAATTACAATACGAGGACTTTACTAGGGTAATGAAAACTCAAAATGGTCAGGGTAAGGAAAATATTGGGAAACAAGAAAGGAAAGCTTCACTGGTTATTGTGAAACTTATCACTACAAAGTAAGGTGCCAGAGAATCACAAGTGTCTCCTACAGGAGTGCTTGCTCAGCTCCTAGAAAGTCCCTGAAAGGTTTTCAGAGAGAAAACACATTTCATAGAAGGCCATAGGTAGAAAAAATAGAGGACACTTTTATGGTCAAAATTGACTTTATGGAGAGCAGTCTCCCCTCACTTCCTGGGTATGTTGTTCAGCACCAGGATGGCCATTAGGGAAAGCATATTCCGTATCCTACCGTTGTTGAATTATATCTAGGCCCAGAAACCAATTGGCAGCTTAGAGCAGGTGGGGCAGCAGGCAAGGAAGAAAAAGGAGTTAAACAAGATTGGTGTCCCATTTCGGGCAGGGTACCTGAGAAGCAGATCCTGAGTCAAAGATCTGAGTGCAAGAGGGTTTGAAGGGAAGAGATTCCAGGAAGCACTAGAAGGGGAATAGAGAGGAGAGAAGGGGAAGCTAACCTAGGGTTTGATGATGAGAAGATTACTACTGTGGACATCTGGAGCTCCATTCTCCTGGGGACAATAAAAATCATGTTTCCAGATTTTATCACATTAACTCCCAACTCCTCTTCCCCAAAGAAAAGAGTGTCCCATTTGAGACCAATAGGGTTCCTCTACATATCCTGGAATGATGAGTCCCACATCGGTCAGGGAATAGTAAACTTTTCCTTAAAGGGTCAAAGAGTAAATATTTTAGATTAGTGACCTATGTGGTTCCTGGTACAGCTACTCAGCTCTACTGCTCTAGCTCAGTCACAGGTAATATTTACCCAAACAGGCATGGCTAAGCCTCGATATGACTACAAAAATAGGCAGCCAACACGCAGGCCATAGTTTTCAGACCCCTGTGTTACAGGTAGGATGCATCCCAATTTGCACATGGAGAAACTAAGGACACAGCAGGAAAAGGTAGTTGGCCCTATCACCAGCTAGAGGCTCTTCACTTGACTTTCTGACTAATATCTTTTCTCCATTCTACTTGGCTGTCTTTTTATTGGGCCTTTATATGTTTCTGAGGGAACTGGCAGCCAGAACTCCACCAAGAAGTATCTGTGTAACCTATAATTTTTAAATGACAGTGGTTTGTTTCCTCTTGGTTGCTAGAGAGGCTACAGGGACTGAAGTCTTGCAATATCCAAGAATGGCTCTGAGCAAATTCCTCTCCAAAGTCACTGAGTACAGCTGCTCTGAAAGCCTCCCCTGAGCCAGGCCTTCTTCCATCAGCCTCTGCCTCAGCAGAGTATCTTCCAGCAGCGGCTACAACGCGCAAAGTGAAAAAGCAGTTAGAGCTTTGGATCCTGTAAAAAATCTAAAAATATCTGGGAATGTGTGCACATATGTGGCCCTTCTGTGATCAAAACATCTGGGGAGAAGATTAAATGCTCCTGCTTTAATTTGCCTAAAATTCTGCGAGGACTTTGGAAGGGAAAGGAAGTTGGAAGTCATTGACTTTTCTGAGGGGGTGAGAGGGAAGAATGTCATGAAGTTTTGGTTTTTTTAAGACAAAATAAGTTATTCGAATGCAGAAACCTCCCCTAGGGTGAGTCGTGGACCTTGATCTCCTTGGGATTCTGGGATTGTTCCTCATAATGGAGGTGGAAAGTTTATTGGCCATAGGCTTGAATTCCTGCTTTGATGCCTTTGCTTAAAAGGGGGGGGGGGGGGGTTAAAATGCCAAGTCCTTCAATCAAAGTATTAGGAGTGGTGATAATGTGACAAATCATTAAATATAAGATTTGAAGCAGGGCTGGTATAAACCAGGCATTTGTGAAATGGGGAAACTGAGGGGGGGGGGGAGAGCTTACCTGATATCACAGGGATAGCGGAAGAGACAAGTCTGACATATGTGTCCCAACATGAAGGTGCATTGGGAAGAAGAGCTGGAGCAAAATTTCTGTACTGGTTCTGCTACTTCTAAGCCACGTGGCACCTCTGGATCATACACAGTTGCTTGCTATGGACCTACAAGATCCTCAAAGGGTGAACAAAGGCAGGTAATTGCCCACCCTCTTCATTATCAATCATGGCCCCAAACTCTGAGTGTCCTGTTAAGTGGACTGGCACCGATGTTGGCACATGGCCTGAATCCTTGGCTAGAAGTATTCTAACTAACCCATATGGTACTCTTCCCTGAAGGGAGGCCCTCACTCTATGGTAGAGAAACCAAGCCACTTCCTAAAGCTTAGGCTGCCTGACCAAGACACTTACCCATGCTTTCTTCATCTGTGCCACTCTTTGGTCCCTTTGGCCTTTGGAGAGCAAACAGAGGCTCCTTTCCCTACTCCTTGAATGAGTGAACAGAGGAAGGCCCAGTGTAAATTACCAAAAGAGAAGATGCAAAGAAAGATCTCAGCAGAGCCTGCCACCGACACAGAACTTTTCAACCTGGCCTCCATCATGGAGTTCTATAATCCAAGCATGACCTTAACCTGATCTCTACCACAGTGGCAACTAATGCACCTCCTAGAGGCCAACATTTTTTTTTCTCTCCAGTTATCTAATGGCTCATGGTTAGGCCTTCACAGGACATAACTCTCACCGGCAAAAATCACAAATTATCAAAATGAGCCTGGTAGCATCTTGACAACAGTGTTTCTCTATTCCTTTCCATTATTGGTGATTGGTCCCACATTGACTCATTGAGATAGGAGGTTCATATACCCCAGGTTTTTATGAATGGCTCTTTCAAGCTACCATGTATACTTTACATTTAGCTAAAATGTCATGTTCTCTCCTATCAACCATATGCCTAACAGGCTGAAGACTACAGCCAAAAGCAACAAACCATGAGTGAATTTGGGTGCTTTGTTCAGGAGCTGCAGACAGACTGGGACATCCTCCACTACAGCAGTGCCACACATTGCAAGGTAGGCCCATCCAATGCCAGGCCTCTCTTCTGTCCTGCTTTTCCAAGATTCCAAAGCATCAACAAGACATATCACTGTGCCACGACTCAACTTGTGGCATCTAGAAAATGAAAACTAATTCTCAAAATTGAATGCCAACTGCATACTCCAGCTTCCAGCAGATAAAGATCTTGAATTCAGTGAGATTAAAACTCCTTCTTAGAGCCCAGCTTGCTGATTCAGAGCATCCAAATGACAAGGATCAGCTTTGTCTAATCTCCACTGCTAGGGATGTCCCATTTTACACCGTTGGTCATATAAGTATTCTTCGAAAAAGATCCCAAGATAGTTTTTATTTGGGAAGTGGGGAAATGGGACCAGAGAGCTACTTGGTCTGCTTGTAGTCTAAATATGATTCCAGAGCAGAAGAATGAAGTCACATTGATTTACAGATATGCTGTGATTTCTGTCTTCTGTAGATATAAGACTGATGCCAGGCACTTCTTAGAAATACTGATGACTAAGGTGACCTTAGATCCAGGTTCTCTCAGCAAAATTCTAACATATCTTGACTTCCTGTCTGGTTTATCATTTATCTAGGATGTATGTTATTTTTATTTTTAGAGGGCTTACTTTATTCTGCCATGCACACTATATAAATTTGCCTGGCCAGTTTATACAAAGGGACTGAGCATATTTCCAGATGGAAGTTAGAACAAGTGAGACTATGTAGCCTAATAAAAAAAAACCCAAGGAGACTGGACTGAGATGCCCATGCATTGCTTCCATGTTTAGACACATGGAAAGAGACAAGGATAAGAGAAAAGTCCTCATGTGTAATAAGGCCAGGCTTTTCTGATAGTCTTTGTTTTTCTAGCCCAAGGATAACAGCCATATCTCTAAGTTTAAAGAGAAATGATCAAACTTGTGTGGGGTGGATAGCTAACTGGATTAGTCAGGTTTCCACCACCATGACAAAAAACCTGATATAATAACTTACAGGTGTAAATGATGCATTTTGGCATATGGTTTCAGAGGTTTCCATCCATGGCCATCGGGTTCCATCACTATTAGGCCTGTGGCAAGGTAGAAACGTTATGGTAGAAGGGTGTGGTAGAGGAAGCCAGTGATCTGCTTCATCCAGTTAGGCCCCCACCTCCTAATAAGCCTAGTGATCTATGAGCTCATCTGTGGGTTAATCCATTGATGAAGTAAATGCCCTCATGATCCAATCACTTCCCCAAAGTCTCCCTTCTGAATACTGCTGCATTGAGGACCATGCCTCCAACATGAGCCTTGAGGGACATACCATAGCCAAACCATAACACTAACACACTTTCTTAGCCACTCTATTCACAAACAAGAGTTTTCTGACATGGGCACTGCCCTACGGGTATGCTAAAATAATGATGATGATAGGATTTCAAACACTTGCCAGTTCCAATCATCTAATACAGATGCTTATGGCATCATGTTGAGAAAGATTCTAGGTTTGGCAAGAATGAGAGCCATCATTGATTTGGGATGTTGGCCAGGGTTCAGGAGCAGAGAGCATCTGCACATGTATCAGTCATTTACCATTTTCATGCTAGCAAGAAGAGCTTTTAATAGGAGGAACAAAAAGCTTTATATTTTTTACAAAAAGCTTTAAAAATCTTGCTTCCACATGGCATGTCCTATTGGACCCTTTTTCCTTTTCATACTGATTATGTCTTTAACTTAGGTGGCTAAGAAGAGTCTGGACTGATCTATCTTGTTTCTCTCTCTCTCTCTCTCTCTCTCTCTCTCCTTCAAAACTTTTACAAGAGTGAGAGATTTAAACCTACTGTACTAGATCTCAAGAAGACATGTTTTTCCTTTTTTTCTTTTTTTTTTTTGCTTTTTCCCTTAGGAATATCCTTTCTTAGTTAGGCTAATGGAAATAATGACCTAGGATGGCTTTTAGTGTAAGTTAGAACAAGTGAGACTATGTAGCCTTTAGTCTTTACAGGAGCACAGAGTTAAGGAGCACAGAGATAGGCCTTCCAGTCCAGGGGTAGTTTAGCTTATCTGACCAGAATAGGAAGAGCTATGGCCAGAACTTCCTCTGCAATAGTGCACGTGTTCACTCTGACTTGCTTTGCCCATCCATACCTCGCTCATGGAGCTGGACTGAGTGATGTCAGACAAGGTGGGAAGCTGAGCAAGGACTCATAGATTTGAGACCTCACCAAGGTCTTTACTGATATAATAACTCTCACTTTCTTAGCATTACCACCAATAATATATGTTTTCCTGGAAATGTAATGTTAAATACAATGTATATAAAGTGTCTTCTGACTCAGGTCACTGTAATGCAGATAGCTATTACTATTGCAATTATAATAATGACCAATGTCACTTGAAGACCAAATCATTTCTCATCTAATTTTATTTTTGGCCAAAGCAACATGCACTGTGGTGAGTGGAAGGCAATTCTCTTGAAAAAAATAGAATAGTGGACAAATGCAAGCAATACCAATCTCTTCTAATGACCCATTAGTAAGAAATTCAATACAGATTCCATCCCATATCCCATTTGTTCAAATGAATGTGTTGAACGTAATGGAAAGTTTGATGTCAGCCACTTTGATTCCTAAGATTTGTACTTTGTGAGTTTTTCATTTTTGACTTTCTTTAAAAATATTCTGGAAGCCCAGGGTTGCTCAGATAACACTTATTCATCAGTGAGTGGGGTATGAGATGTGCATAGACTCCAGATGTGTTCAGCCCTTGGGAAACCTTGGGGCCCTTTGACAAACCGTCTTCAGGATGTCTAGAAGCAAGGCAGTGTGTGTGTGTGTGTGTGTGTGTGTGTGTGTGTTTGTGTGCGCACGCGTGCATATGCTGGCTCCTTCCATGAAAATAGTCATTCTCATTGCAATGGGACAGAGTAAATGAGACCACTCTTAGGAAGGAGCTCATCTATATCAGTAAAGACAACTGTAAATATGGGATTTGTAGATTTTAATAAGTTACAATATCTATACATTGCCTGTTATTAGGGAGTAGAAATGGCTCTGTGTTGGAAATATGCCAGTATAAGCTGAAGGGCTTGTTCTCCAAGCACAACTTTGGGAGATAAAAGAAACAAGGGTCCTGGCCAGGCCATGATTTGGTAAATAAATCTTGGGCCAAAGATGTTAAAAGGCCTCTACTTTTACAAGGAGGGGGAAAACTCAGTAACAGAAGGCCCAAAGATATGGGTGACGTCATGAGATGAGGCCAGAGAGGCATCTGGTAGTTGATGAAAAAAGCTGCAAATGCACAACACGAGCTCCAACATACACTGTACTAGTTCAAGGATAACCTAAGTGAGCTTAAGGATACACAATCTCATCATCCAAAGCCATGAGCTTGACAAATGACTTGAAAATTGTGTTTGGCCAGGAGAACCAAGTAAACTCTCCCTTGTCTTGACCACTTTCTTCCTCATGAGGTGTCAAAGCAGATGGACATGGCCAAAAGTATCAGAATAAGATATTATTAGTTGATAATTTAGTACTAAAGTCTATTACAGAATTCTAATAAACTAGGCTAGATCATGTGGAGAATTTCTTTTCCTAATCAGAGCAACTCATAAGTCTTAGTCCATTTTTCTGTTTCTGTAACAAAATACATGATGCTAGGTACTTTATTAAAAGAGGGTATTTAGTTCACAGTTCTGAAGTTCTAAGAACATGGCAGTGACCCCGATACCTCTTAACATGGTTCCATTGGGCATTAAGCCTCAGCATGACTTTGGTGGAGACAAATCATATTCAAACCATGGCAATATGAATAGTTAATGTTCCACTCTACCCAGGGAACTACAGCAGATGTGCTTGGGCTGTTGATGTATGTGCACTGTTTGGTGGTTAGGATTCTTCTCACTCTGGCTTCATCCAGTATCTGGCTCTCCAATTTGTTACTGAGAGGCCAAGAATGTCTTAAAGAAAGCTGCACACCCCAAGGGAGAAGCTAAGGGAAGGAAGGTTTAGCTGTCCATGTGGAGTGCTGCCTCCACATAAGCTCTTTGTCTTTCGTGGGGCAACTTCCAGCAGAAATGCTGTAGAAGTGCTGACAGTCTCAAAAGAGGATAGACTTTCCAGGGGACCTTCTGTCTTTAAAAGATATGATTCAGAAAAAAAAAGATATGATTCAGGGTCACTTTACCTCTCCTGCTTCAATTCCTGCTCTTTTGACTTCAAAGTCCTTTCCTGCTCTGTGACAATAGAGCCTTAGTAATTGTGCCACATATTCTGGTGCATGATGAGTGACAAGAACATAATGAATAAAAACCTGACACCTTTACTATCCATGCTGATGCTTTACTCTAAGGAAATTCATTGGGTGGACTGGTGAGGGAAAATTGCAATTGAGCATAAAATGGTGGCTCTGTATTGTCACCCTTGGAGACAAGCATGAGTTGTAAATATTCTAAAGAATAAACATATGTGTATCTGTATATATCTCTCAAACTGCTTAACATTTTATCAGTTCACGCTTTTCATTTTAGAAATCGTGTGCCTGCTCATGGTATACAATCCAGTTTCTCTACCAGCTTTAGGAGATGCCAAATATTTAATGACACCCCACCTAGAAACAATAAATACATTTGAGTCAGTCTTAGACTCCTGGGGAAAGGGATGCTGAAAATTTGATGAAAGGGATTAATAAATTATAACCAGGCTATTAAGATACGACTCACTAAAGACTCCTGACACTTTTTTCCTTTCTCTAACTAGAATTAGGAAACAAATAAACAGACTCACCTCCCTATGCTCAGAATTCTGCCCTTGCCTTTCAGAGGCCACAGTGTTGATCTAGTTCTTGGACTTTCCTTTAAATGTTAAGATGGCATTCACTGATCAGCGATAAGGCTCCGACAGTCAATTTAAGACAGTGCTCTGGTTCTCTAAACCAGATGTTATGACCATATTGATGAGATGCCAATCACACAGCTGGGGAGGGGAAAGGTCCAATTTGAGGGCCGTAGGGTATCTTCCCAATCAAAGTGCTCCTGCTGACAGATTTCAGGCCCTGCTTCAAGCTGTCTGATAAGACTCACAGTTCCTGGAAGAAAGCTTAAAGATTGTCTGCCCCATCTCTTCTTTTTGTATAAGCAAAAACTGAGGCCAAAGGAGAGGGAACATATTTCCCAAAGTCAGGCAATTTTCATAGCAAAACTTACCCCAAAACTAGGTCTCCTGACCCCTCCCTAGATCATTATTCTTTCTACATCTGTTTCTCTACCTATCCTAAGGCCCCAAATCTAACAGATTTATACTTCCCTCTACAATCAGTGAACCAGTTCTATAGTGGAGGCATCAGACCAGAATCCAAAGATGATCCCAACACATCACTGCAGGTGAAACATCAATGGTTTCTCCCTCTGAATACTAGAGATGGAGGTGTGATGTCATGCCTATTCCATTTGGATATAAAAACTGATTTTCTTACTCACCTCTATATCCCAGAGCCTGGAACAATGCCAGTAGCAGGGAGTCAGGGGCAGGGTAGGGATGAAGATCCTTTAAAATGAATGAATCATGAAGGTTTATCTAATTTCACTCCTTTTGTTTTTGAGTGCATAGTGACTCAAAGCCAACAGTATGCATAATGACTCAAAGCAAAGAATGCAAAAATGCATTTTCTAAATATTTAGTGAATTCTTCGAGACAATATTCAACCAACATTTATTCAGGTTTACTACATAGTAGATGCTAGGTAAAGAGAAATGAAGCATAGCTCCAGTAGTAAGAGGCTTCCAGTCTAGTAAGGGAGACAGATTTCCCAATGGTTGTAACTTGAGATAATGGCACTCCATGACAGATGTATATCTAAGAGGGACATGCAGATTCTAGGCAGAGACAGAGGTGACAGCTGCACTGAGTGTTGAAGGATAAGTCAATTGGGGAAATGACAAGGAGTGAGGTTTTAGGCAGGGGGTCAGTGCCAAATCATGACGCAGAAAGAGTACAGTGGATACATTTTAATATGTTATGCAAACAAAATATAAATTTGTTTCTGTCTCTGTTGATTGCTTTTCCAGAAGAGGTCATTGTTGAATAATGGAAAGAGCACTGGATTTGGAACAGGAATAGCTGGAAAAATAATTTTTCTGGCTATAGTTGCTGAGCTTATACCATATATGCCAGTATTCTACTGCACAGAATAGAGGGATTGTTACATCACCTTAGTTTGCAGATAAGGAAACTTATGCTCAGTGAGTACTAGACAGTGCTAGCTTGACTGTTTTGCATCTCCAACCTATTCGTTGAGACCAGGGATGTGGAATAATTGGACCTACTACCTTAGATACACATGCAAAGCCACGTTATCCCCTCTTGGCAGGGAATTTTCTTTTGCCATAAAGATCAGCAACCCAGCCTCTTCTGTGAACTACCTCCATAGTGATTCCTGCCAGAGAACCCAGGAATATCCTAGAACATCCTACAGCATGGGAAAACACTGGCCTTCCCCCACTCTTTCTTAGACACCCAGGTCAACTGTCAGCAAACTTTCCTTATAGGCCTACAAGTGTGCCCCTAGAGGGGAGTGTGTGCATTGCACAATCTTTTCCATTTCTCAAGTATTTGCACCCACAGTCCCATGTGTTTATCCCCTTCTATATAGCCATTCATTCAAAACTGTATTCTGCTCCCTGAGTGAACTATTACCTAATCAGCCTTAAAGTCCAGATGTGTCACTTTTTTCTGAGGAGGACCTTATCCTCCTGAGTCACTCTCTCATCAGGTTTCCCATTCCCTTGGGGACTTCCCCTACCATTGTCGTATCTCTTCATTCCACAAAAGTGGATGGAGCATAAGAACTCTTTCCTGTTCGTCCAGTGTCCCCAGCACCAGTTTGGCGAATGGCCAACCTCCCAGGTATAAATGTGCTGAATTCCAGAGACACTTCAACCCTGACTCTGCCACTTGCTGGGGTTGGGCCCAGCCTGCATTATAAACTAGTGAAAAATAGGGCCCTCACCACACCCTGTCACCTTGCAGACTGACATGAGGAGGAGGTACACCTACATAGCCTTATCACTCTGGCATCCCATGGCCCACCCTCATCAGGTGTTATTGGTGTGTGACCAGGTATTCCTGATTCTGGAGCCCTGCCACTTCCCTCAGTCCACACAAGTTGCTACTGCAATTTGCAAAAAGCACCTATCATTTCTAGTTCATGTACAGAACCTGTCCTTGCTTTGCTACATATTTATTTTTTCCCCTCTTATTATAAGGTTTTGGCCATTTTAATGAAATTTTGCATGAAGGAAGAGTAAAATGTATATATTCAGATTTCTGCCTTGAATCCCACTAAAGTGTGTAAGTGGGTAGATTCTTTAAAGAAAGAAACATTTCTAGCTGAAGAACGCTCAATTCTCTGACTCTTTTGATGTTAACAGGCTCATTCTCTAGTCACTGGGTTTCAACCCCAGCTCCTCCAATTATCAGCTGTGTGATCTTAAACTAATTATGTAAACCTCTCCAAGTCAGTTTTCTCATCTGTAAAATGGAAATAATGCTGTCTTTCTCGCAAGATATTGTACACTTGAGAAATAATTATCCATCATTTATACTTGGCATTCAATCACTGCCCTTGTGTGTTTAGGAGAGGTTTAATTGTTCTCTACATATATTATCTTTCCTTCTAGAATGTCTTTTTAAAAGTCTTGGGAAGGAAAGGGTGATTCAAAACCCCAGATGACCTGGAAATGAGCTGAGTAATACTGGAAAGTGTCTACTGGATTGGACCCTGGACTTTTTTCCTTTACCTTAGTAAAATTATCCTCAGTGAAGAATTTGGTAACAAGTCTCAACAACAAATTGTGAGTTATGGTGTGAACTTGCCACAGTTCACACTCCCCTTCCGGCCTCTACCATGGTACATACATATCAAATATCAAACACAAACATCAGCTAGTGGTTTGCAGGCAGAGATCTCAGGCAGACCTCACATCTTTCAAGTTCCAACCACCACCATGCCCAAAATTATAATCACTTGAGAATGTTAATGGAACGCTATAATTACAGTCTATGCATAATGGGTTGTACACTGCCAAGAAAATATTTACTTGGCTAACTCATGTCCATGACCAAGTTTATCTTTTTCACAACAGAAATAATGCTTTCATTTGGCATTGCCAGAAGCAGCAGTGGGAAGCATCCTGGATGCTTCAAACACAATCAAAATATCTCTCTTGCATGTCCCCAGTATAATTCACACGCCTTCTCCCTTTGTAGGACCTCTACCCAACTCTTACGTATTTGTTTCTGTTTGTGTTTTCTTGTTGTTATTCATACCTGGTTTTTCGTGCAGTCTGATATTTATTGAAGATTTGTTTGAGGAAGAACAAGAGAAGTAACCTGGGAGAGTCTGGAACTTTGGTTCTGGTGTCTTGTCTCAAACCTGCTTCCATCAATCTACTGTTTCCTTTGCAGCAGATGTGGTTTCCCTTTGGATTTGTGGCCCATGCTCTTCAATGAAGCCTTTTAAAATACAAGGTCTCTGACAAGTAGGAAAGGCTGCCTCCTCAGCCTGCTTCCCCTGCTTCACTTCTGGCAGTGGCCTTTGACTGAAGATGGTCTCAGACAATGGAAATAGTGCACCCTGGATTTCTCCTCGAATATCAACTTCCCAGTTTCTTTCAGGGTGCATTAGTCCTCTACAAGGACATGTCTGTCTGTCTGGGGGACCATGCAGCTTTAAAAGGAGTCCTTCTAGTCAAATGTTCCTTTCAGGCTGTGCACCCTCATCTTTGGGGAAATCTCTTTCTGGCTCAAGCCCGGGGGCAGTCTCCATCTCTCATTTTTCTCCAGATTTTACAGTACAGTACTTGAAGGTATGTTTTAGAGTTTATGTTTTGCAGTTATAGCCTTTCCCTTGTCCCACCAAAAATGAAGAACTTTCATTCCTTCTTTTTTGTTCATTGTTGTTTTCAGTGGTTTTCTAAGAAGGGACAAGAACTATAAATGTCTTTCTGCTCTAGTCTTTAGGAAGAGTCCCAGAGGCCTCTCGGATCCTCTCTGTATTGTATCTACTTCTATTTATTTCTGTAAGTTTCTCCAGAGCCTGCTGCGGAATAAGGTGAGTGTGTGTGTGTGTGTGTGTGTGTGTGTGTGGTTTGTTGAGACAGGGTCTTGAAATGTAATTCAGGACAGCCTTGAACTCACAATGTAGCCAGACTAGGCTTGAACTTGAAGCAGTCTTCCTGCCTCAGCCTCCCAAGGGCTGGGAATACAGGTGTGTGCCACCACACCTGGCTTGTATTTATATTTTTAAATACTACCTTCTTTATCTTGCCCCTTTGTAAACTATTTATCTCTTTGAGAGTCTTTTCATCTTTTATTTTCTTTTTTGTCATTTCTCTGTACCAATCTGGAAATCTTTCTGCTCTCTAAAAGATCTTAAAGAGATATTGGGCGGGGGTGGGGGGGGGGCTTCCTCTTTTTTCCTCTAGCCAGAAGAGCAAACTGCACATGTAGAATGTGTACTTAGTCCATAGCCAAATCATGTAAATTTCTACAGCAGTACCCCAAAGCTCTAAGCCATCCAGTAGAGTAGTGTGGCGCCCCTAAAATGCTTTCAACCACTTCTGTGGACACTGCTTCATTCTAGCCTTGATTAAAAAGCTGAGGGAGAGAACTGCGACCCACTAGGCACTCTACACTGCGCCCCTTCTCTGCAGGGCTGCTGTCATTACAAAGATGAGCTCCCAGTTAGCTGAAGAGGCCCTATCCCTCCCTCCCACATCCCTGTGGGTCCTTGAGCTCTATCAGCACGGCATAAGAAACATCCTGCTCACCAGAGTCCCCACCTGCTTCCTGCACCTGTTTTCTTGGGTTCCTGATCCAAGGGGAAAGAAAAGATGATTCAACCTTGCGGGTATGTTTATCCTGCTGGTAGAATGTCATTAAATATGGAAACTCATGCAAGTAGAGTGCCAAAGAAATGGATCACTGGCTTGACAATTCCCCTGGACTCACTGGATTGGTGGTTAAGCAACTGGTTCTTCAAAAATGATACTTTCAGGACCCAGAAGAATAGAGGGGATCATAAAGTCATGACCTGCGACTGGTGTGAACAGAGCAGCAGGTGTGAGAGCCCTGTTTCACAGCAATAACTTCTAAAAACCTTCTATTCGCAGCAACTATGAGAGGTAGCTTTTACACCTTCATAATCTTCCAATAATCCTACAAGCTATTTCCCCATTTTATGCACAAAGATATTGAAGATTCTGGTAGAGAATGGAAGGAACTATAGGAGTATTTTTAGAGTGATTTCACTGTTGGTGATTACTTGTTAAAAATGTTTTAACTTTTGAATAAGTCCTCTAAGAAGCTGCAAATTGAGAGGTGAGCCTGACCTTAAGCTTCCTGTCTTCAAGCAATTCAAGGTTAGAGGCCAGTCTTTCCTGCTGTGCTTTTAAGAATTTGAAGAAAGCTGCCTCTCTTGGGTCCTAATGCTTCTTCCTAGGGTAAGCCTTTGACACGGTGGTCAGCGGCGCCTGTTAAGACATCCGAAGCATCACAGGGGCTCCAGCATTATTGTGGTGACTATAAATATGATAGGCAGTACTTTCCAACTATCAAAGACCTAGGACTCTTGAACTAGAATGATCTTAGAGGATCTGTCCTGGACGCTGTAATTAAGACAGCAACAGAGGCCAAAGTAGGTAAAGGGCTTTACCTTGCTTGCTTTTTTGAACTGTGTAAGCAGAAGCAGAAGAGTTTAGTATATAAAACAACAGAGATAAGGGGCTGCATTTATTTTCATTGTTTCTTCTTTTTTTGCTATACACTTACTGAGTGTCTGGTCATTATTCAGATGCTATTCAATCCTTACAACAATGCTCTGCAGTTGGCGGTGGGTCTCAACCTCACAGAGTATTATAACAAAAGGGATTGAGGGGCAGGGACTGTGTTTTCACAACCTCCTCTAATCCTGGGGGAGTAAAAAGGAACAAGTACAGAAATGCAGTCCCAGGACAGACACGTGCATTCTTCAAGAAGTGAAGCAAGGGAAGTGGAGTTCTGAGAGCTGGGGTTGAGGGGTGAAGACAAAGAGAAGAGAGTGCTGATGAGGACAGTGCCAGGAAGAGGCAGACATGGTGCCCATATCAGCTCAAAGAGCTCTGCATGCCAGGGATACAAGGACAGCCCTTTGTTTTGCTTTGGCAAATTAGGTGAAAACTGCCTCATAGTCCCAACTACCAAAAGTGAGAGGCTCAGGATCCTACTTTATAGCTCCCCCTGCTCTCCTAGATAGTACAAAAATTTCAAGAATTTATATATTTTCAAGTGAGGTTAGATAGGGAAGGCCCACTATGGCTCTCAGCTGGGTTGGCCATGATTTTCCCTGAGCCTCCATGTACACTGGAATTAGTCCTGCATGATCCACCCAGGGTCCCAGTCCACCCAGTACTCCCCCCATCTAATTTATTCAGTGCTCTCATCCATCCAATCTTCCACCATCTATCCAGTCTTCCACCATCCATCCAGTGTATCCACCATACATCCAGTGTACACACTATCTTTCCAGTACCTTCACCATCCATGCAGTGTACCCACTGTCCATCCAGTGTACCCACCATTCACCCAATAACCCAACGTCTATCCAGTGCCTTCGCCATCCATCCAGTGTACCCACCATCCATCCAGTGTACTCACTGTCCATTCAGTAGCCCCAGCCACCCAATATTCCTGATCCATCCAGTGATCCACATTCATCCAATGTCCCTCACTATTTATTTAGTATACCACTGATGTTGAACCTATGGCACATGTGCCACAGTGGCCTGTTTCTATCACTGAAAGCTCTAGAAGGTTCACCATCGCTGCACTATACTGTCTCCCCATCTATTAAGTGTGCCCACCATCTGTATTGTGCCTCCCTACATCTCTCTGGTGTTGCTACTGCAGAAAAGTCTTTCTTACATATTGCTCTACCAGCCAAAATAAACTGACTATAATATCCAGTTTTTCACGTATTCTCCAATGTGCCATACTCCTAGAGTTACAACACCAAGCTGGCTTAGGCATTTATGCACTGTAGAATCTGCAGTTCCCTTCCAAGGAATCCAGTCATCAGGCTACTTACCCCCTCAATCCCACTGAACCTTAGACACCCCAGTCTTTTTTTTTTGGGTACCAGGGATCGAACTCAGGACCTTGTGCTTGCAAGGTAGGCGTGGCACCACTAAGCCAAATTCCCGGCCCTCTAGTCTTTTCTCCCACAAGTATATGTAAACCTCAGCAATTTACCTGAGATTATCCAACTAGAACTGAGATTCTAATTCAAATAGGATTTCCTAATGTTGGGGTTTGGAACAGCACATTCTGGCTTCACTGCTGCTAATTTTTTGGCCCACAGAGTCATAAAGTTGTAAATGCTGGCTTTATCTGGACCAAGTCCCTGTTTGGTAAGTACAGCTGATACATCGTTCCCTCCCATGTCGTAGAGAGAAGTGGCAGTTCTCCTCATTGGAGAGTCTGGGACAGCACAGACTGAAACCTATCATCCTTCAGTTTCCACGAGATGACTTGGCTCTGTCCCCCAGGACAATCCCTTCTTCCTCACAATAGCAGTTCAGGAATTGAATGACAGTTTTCCTGCCTTTCTACCTCTCTTTTGCAGCCTAATGGTCCCCAGTTTTTTCTATTCTTGTCTGTGGCTGGTTTCACTCTCTGCCTTCCACTTCTGGTGTAAAGAAGTGTCAACAACTGACTGTGACATCACTGAGCATTTGTGTTGAATAAATCCTCATCTCATTCCAAGAGACTATTTAGGGTTCCAGAAACATTTGATGTTTGGGTGATTTAGGAACATTCTTGACAAACCTGCTTAGTGGATAAGGAGATGTTTACCTGTAATTACCTCAGAGCAAAGGTTAAGCACTTTGCAATTTTGAAGACATTTTAAACGATTATTTGCAAAATTTGCAAGAGGAGAAAATAGGAGAACATCTGTTCTTTTAAATCATTGTAAAATATTCATGTACAAACTGAGTACTGAATCTTTGAAGTCATTTGGCTATGTAAGTTCAGAAAGTCTAAGCTGGAAAGAAAGAAATTTCTCTAAGAGTTCTTCTTACATCTTTTTATCTTACAATTTTCTTTATAATGCTACACCTTTCCTCGGGGATTAGTGCCATGATATTTAAATAGAGGTTTTTTTATAATAAGGGTTTTTAAAAATAGATCTTTCTTGGCAAGTGAGAGAAGTTCTTTTGGAACTGTTCTGGTCTCCGAGATAAACATTATGAAAAAGAATGTTTATGCCATGAACCCAGAGATCCACCTGCAGGACTATCCTGCCCTCTATAGAGCAATGTCACATCCATGGATTTCGTTCTAGTCCCAAGTATAGAAAGATCCTCAGAAGGATCCTGGTGCCTGGACATTGTGTGTCCTTTCTGATCCCTGTGTAACTCTCCATTGAAGGAGTTTCAGAGTGACTTTTTGGTAAGGTCAGGCTAGAATTCTCTTAAATCCTGAAAAACTGCCACCCCTCTTTTAATACTGGATGGCAGTATTTGGAAGCATGGCTGAACTCTACTGGAAGATGAACTGTTGTCCTGCTCCACTTAGTAAAATTTGTAATGATTGCAAAATTCAGGGGAAAAATGCTCAGTTAAATTCAAATTTCAGATAAACAACAAGTAATTTTTAGTATGTCTCAAATGCTGTATTTCATCTGGCATTCCCCTGCCCTAACTCAGTGTCAATGGCCCAATATTAATTTTCACTAAAAATCTCCATTATGTGTAATAGAGAGTTAGAGAAACTGAAAATCTATTTTTTAAGTCTCTATTAAAGACATAACAAATCCTTTCTTGACAAAAGAAATATGTGCCAACTGAGGCATATGGCCAGTCTCACCCAATGTATGTGCCTTACACAGAATTGGAATCTGAGCCTCCACTCATTTCCGAAGAACTGATAATTAGGGAAACTACAAATGAGCACAAAGAAAGAAAAAAAGAAGGAGGGGGGATGAAAAAGTAAGGAAATGATCTTAACTCCCAAAGAACAGTAAAGAGGTCAGGGATCTTGTGATTTCTTCCTTGTTGTTTCCTCCCATATCTGATACATTTAAATACTTGTACACTGATACACAAATAAGTAAATGAATGAGTAGGTTGCACTCAAAAGCCTTTCTCAAGCCACTGCACCAGCATCTCTAGGCGCCTTTCAGACTTCATTGTTGCTATAGGCTCTAAGATGAGAGACAAAGTAGACTTGAACATGTGTTCCCATGAGTGAATGAGTTTTGATTAAGAAAAAAAGTGTATTTGCCTGATGTGAGACTCTGCTTCCTACTTGAGATAAAAGAGACTGAAGTTTAAATGAGAATTTATGTAACTGTGTCAGGTACAAGCATTCATGATGAAAGTTTCATAAATATTAACTACCAGCAGTGGTACACTACTCCATGACATCACTCCCTGTGAAAGGGGGGGGTGGTCTGTGTTGGAATGTGAAGGTGCTCAGTGAAAAGGACAGATAAACAAACCTCAGTGAAACACATAGAACAAGGCAGAAAGGGATGGGATGGAATGGGATGGGATGGGATGGGATGGGATGGGATGGGATGGGGTGGGGTGGGATGGGATGGGGTGGGATAGGATGGGATAGGATGGGAGAAAGGAATGGAACTAGAATCCCTAAAATGAAATGTGATTTTTTACAATGTCAAATACCTAGGCTTTACTGATGTTCACGTGACACCCTAAAGGCACTGTGGGTCTTTTTGCAATAGTGTGACAAGTATGTCTGAGCAATCTAGTAAAGAACTGATCAGAAAATTTGCCCCCCAAAATTGGACCTTAGGGTGGATACTATTTAACTGACTAAATAGAGATCATTTACTGTTCTTTTGCAAAGGCTTTGAAACCAAGGATAGTTTAAGCTTCAATCATTTGGGTTAAGCACACACCAAACCTGCTCACTGTCCTACCATTCTTTGATCTCCAAATTTGCAATCACTTGAAAAATTTAATTTCTGTAAGATCAGTTTTATAAGATAAAACACTAGTCAGAAAAATACAAGGAACATATATTTTTTTCTGTAAGGAAGGAAATTATTTCCTTGGAAAAGAAACACAATTCCATTTTCCATATTTCAAATAGAAAAAGGTTTTATTTTTATAAATGTAGATGCATCTTTTAATGGGCTTTTGATGTTGTTTGGTTTATTCCAATTCACTTTGTAGCCTCATCAAGAAACTCAATGTGGATGTTTATTTTCTAAAATTAATTGAAATAAATATAAACAGTAAGTGGTCTCTAATTCAATTATATTTTAAATTTCAAAATGTATTTTCTGTCCTGTACTGGGGAGAAAACAGCTACCATATAAAATCATTTAAAGAAGCAAACAAGCTTTCATAATCTGGATAAATTCCTCGTCAGAAACATAAAATTGTTTTAATAAAATGAGCCTCTGTTTTTATTTGATTTGAAATTGTATTTAAAAATAAAAATACAAATTTTGAATTTGAAGGACTATGTTGAACAAGTTCATCTGATCAAAGTGAAGAATTGAATCATAGTGTATTTTTTGGTTACACTAGTATCCTTAGTCAAAAGTGAACATGAGGTGAAGTAACCCAAAATATGTGTGCAGTATAATTAAATATATTGGGAAAGGATTTTCTTTAAGGGTAAAATACAGTTTCTTCAGCAGTTGTCATATACACTCATTCTTCATCCATACCTAAGCATGCTTAGGTTTGGAAATGTCTTATTTATGGTGTCCACCCCAAACCTGGCTATACAACAATAGAAAGATAAAGATCACCCCCAATACTATATAATGCCAAATATTTGCATCATGTTTTTAGCAACACAAGATAACTGTACAAAGGTCTTATTTTGTTACTTATTACTGAATAAGTCTGAAAGTTAATGTGTCCAGATAACACTTCATAGTATTTTAATATTTTCTTCTCCCTTCTTTGAACATCAGTATGCCCTTTTCAGCCCAAGGTTCATGGCCTTAAGGAGAATAAGGATTGATAAAGCTAGTTTGCAAAGAGAAAGATATCAATCCAAGCTTTAACCAAAGGAGGATCTGAACCAAATTAGGATCTTAAAACTATAAAAATCAAGAATTTCATTTCCCAAAGCACAGTTTTATTGAGATAAGCAAAGATTTACAGGATGGCTCTGTTTATAGTGCATGCCATAGATCTTTGAGCAGGTAGAATGTAGGAAATGGGTAAGAAGAGGGAAGAAGCCTAGTTCTGAGACTGGAGGAGAATGTTGGTGGAGAGACAGAAGGAACAAGAAAGTCGAGATGCATTTGGAGTACTTTCTTGCTCATACACACACACTCTCCAGAACCAATTCTCCCTCTCTTTCCCTATCCTGGGCCTGCTGTCTGGGGTCAAGCTTTGGCATCATGGTACCAAAGGATGAGTGCTTAGTTTGTGCTTTCTCTACTCTCTCACTGGCCTGTTGATCCTTGGATGTATAGCTCCATCCCACCACAGGTCCTATTGAAGTTCAGGCCTGAGCCATGGCCTCCTGTTAAAAGTTTAGCCCTCACCAAGAGCTCTCCAGTCTGCTCAAGGTCTTTCACAGTCTACTGTGTGGCCACAGGGTGTCAGGAGGGAAATCTTCATTTCCTCCAGAGCACCCACTGGAATGGATTATTGGAAGGGGTTATGCAGTACTATTGAATTTCTCTCCCCTAAACATGCCACACGTTCAAATCCATCTGCTGCAGTCAACCCCCCAAAAATCAAGACATCTACAAGGTCATTTTCTACCAAAGTTCCTGATGAAAACTGGAGCACACCCCCATTCTGAGGTCACAAGTCTATCTGGGGTTATTTATCACCCTTAGTTTTTTATTAAAGAATACTAATTAATTGAAGTGTACATATTTAGAGTGTGGATGGATTCTCAGATTCACCCAGGCCCAGAAAAAAAAAATTATGGTACTCCAGAGGCCCCCTTTGTGCCCTTCTCAGTTATTAATAACCCATGCACAAAGATACCACTATTATGTCTTCCATCACCATAGATCAGCTTTGCTTATCATTGGGCTATGCATTCTTTTGTGCCTGGTTACTTTCACTAGTATTGTGTATATGTTCTTCATCTGCGTTGTCACCTGTTGCTATAGTTTTTTTCATTTTCATTGCTGAAGAGTATTCCACTGAATAAATATACCTTGAACTGATGATGGATAACTGAGTTGTTTATAGTTCGGGGGTATTACAGATAACTGCTGTGAACATTTCAGAACATGTTTGTGATGAACTTGCACACGTTTGTGTTGGGTTTTTGCCTAAGAGTGAAATTACCATGTGCTCATAAGCTATGTGTATGCTCAGCTGTAGCAGTTACTGACAAACAGTCCCAAAAATGGTAATATTTATTTGACCTTATGAGTTACAATTTTTACAATTGGTCGAACATCAATAATTTCAAATGTCAGTAATTTCAAATGGCTTAGGCCCCAATACAGTGTTTGAGAGCAATGTTTAAGAGTTCTACTTGTGCCACTTCCCCACCAACATGTAATTTTATCAGTGTTTTAGATATGGATTTTAATATTGACATTTAGTGTTGTGACTTCTTGGTAATTTTAATTTCCATTTTTCTGATAATTAGCTATCCTGAGCTCTTTGCCATATGCACATTGGCCAACTAACTAGGTATCCTCTTTTCTAAAGTTCAATTCAAGATTCTTCATATTTTTTAAAATATTGAATTGCCTTTTCTGATTGACTTAACATGTTTCTTTTATATTCTGAATATGAGCAAATAGTCAAATATATGTATGCAAATGTCTTCTCGCACTTAATGGTTCCATTTTTACTTTCTTCATAGTATATTTGATAACAGAAGTTCTTGGCTGTAATGTAGTCCAATTTCTACTATTTTCCATTCTGTTTAGTGCTATTTCCACCCTAATGTTTAAGAACGCTTTGTCTATCCCAAAGTCATTAACATACTCTCTTATGTTATCCTGTAGAAGCTTTAAAATTGTAACTGGCATATTTACAACTATAATCCTCTTGGAGCTGGTTTTACATAAGGTTTGAAGTAATAAACAAGATTTACACTTTACCCATATGGATATACAGTTGACCCAGAATCATTCCCTAAAGAAACCAATCTTTCCTCATTGTATTCTGTCTCCTTTGTCATAAACAAGGTGACTGTGCCAGTACTAGCCTATCTCTGTACTTTCTATTCTATCCCACTGGTTTGTTATCTATCTCTGTACAATGCTAAACTTTTATAGTTACTGTAGCTCTTATCTGGTAGGATAGTCTTCCAATTTTGTTCTTCAAGATTGCTTTAAGTATTCCAAACCCTCTGTGTTGCCATGTAACTTGGAAGCAGCTTGTTAGTATACACACACACACACACACACACACACTCACTCACTCACAAATGCTAATATTTTGATCTTATAATAATCTATAAATTAATTTAAGAGAAGTGATAATATTGAGTCTCCTAATCCAGGAACGTGGTGTGGCCTACATTTGTTTGGCTTGTCTTATAACATACCAAATGCTTCAAGAGATAAAGCCATACTTTGAGAGAAAAAGCAATGCAGAGCAGTAGGCTTGTCTCAATGAATTTTGCCTCTTTCAAGGATCCTGACCCTTCAAGTCCTGAATGCTCAGTATTTCATCAATGACTTCAAACAGCATCCTCCCCTGATTTTTCTTGACAGGAGACTGATCTGATGTAAGATAGTCCATCAAAGTGGAAGTGAGTAAAGCAAGATAAAGACTCTAGTATACAACAGAACTGTGTTCAAATCCAAGTTTTGCTACATTCTGTATTTGTGACATTGGGAACCCTCAATTTCCTTTAAAACATCAGATTAAAGACATGAAGTAGAAGATTATGAAGTGTATTTTGAAATCCTTCTAAAAGAAGGATTCCTGGAAGAGGGAATGGGTAATGCAGGAAGAAGTCCATATAATATGAAAGAGTCTGCATGTTCACTATGCACAAGGCCCTGTGCTATGAAATGCTGTCATCCTCAGTTCACAGATGAAGAAACTGAGAACTAAAAAGTAACTTGGCCCAGGTTTCATGGGTAGTACCAGTGATCATGAAGCCTGGATTTCAATCCAGACAGACTGATTTAGGCTATCTGCTCCTAACCAGAGACTTCAGCCATGAACTACAGAATTTAACCCTTGTTCTACATTCACTAAAGAACGATCAACTTTTCCCTAGGTTGGTCTGATATATGACTTAGGAAGGTGATTGTGACCATGTGTGATGAGTGAATAAATCTTTCAACATAGTTTTATGTTTATATTTCTATGCTCTTGTCCAGTATTGTTTAAACAAGTAATTCAAACACTTCTCAGATGAAGAAATACAAACGGCCAATACATAGATGAAAAAATGTTCAACATCACTAGCCATTTGAGAAATGCAAATTAAAACAACATTGAGATACCATCACACTCCAGAAAGAATGGCTAATATCAAGAAATCAACCAACAACAAATGCTGGTGAGGATGTGGGGAGAAACGAACCCTTCTTCATTGTTGGTGTAAATGTTAACTGATACAACCACTATGGAAATCAGTATGGAGATTCCTCAAAATAAAAATTCCTTTTAACCCAGGTCTTCCCTTTCTAGGAGTCTTCCCAAAAGAGTTAAAGACATCATACTACAGTGATGTGTGCATATTTATGTTTATAGAAGCACAATTCATAATAGCTAAATCTTGGAAGCAGCCTGTATGTCCATCAAAAGATTAATGGATAAAGAAAATGTAGTATTTATGCAAAATGGAATACTACTCTGCCAGAAAGAAGGATGAACTTGAGGCATTTGTAAGAAAATGGATGCACCTTGAGACCGTAATGATGAGTTAAGTAACTCAGACACACAAGCTTAAATATCACAGGGTTTCTCTTATATGAAAAACTCAATATAAGGGGCTAGGAATTTAGCTCAGTTGTTCTGCTGCCTGCCTCGAAAGTACAAGGTCCCAAGTTCAATCCCCAGTACCAAAAAAAAAAAAGAGAGAGAGAAAGAAAAACTCAATATATATAAAGTGTGAAATAAAAGACATAATAGGGAGAGAGAGAGACAGAGAGAGCATGAATAATGTATCTAAAAGTGTACCATTACTTAGTACAATTGTCTTATACGTTTTATATGTTCTTTGGCCTATTAATCTGGCTTTCAATATGTACATATGGTAATTACCTTTATAAGGTTCTATAAATAAATAAATCTGATGCTGGAAAAATAAAAAGGGTTGGAGGGGATGAGAAAAAAAGAATTGACATGTATTAGGTATACATACCAATTCCTTACAGTGAATATAATCATTGTGTACTACAAACATGTCAAATAAAGAAAAAAAAATGCAAAAAAATTTTAAGTTTCTGCAATTTATTACATCATGCATCTAGAGATCACTGCCCAACTAGCTGTAAATATTATACATTTTTTTTTATTTTTATCTTTCTGTCTTGAATTTCTGAATTCATATTTCTTATTTCCTCAAAACCCCGTTTCTTGAGAAATGAACATGTGACTTATTGCATCTTCTCTCTATATTTTTCTTTCTTTCTGACCTATTTCTGCATGTTTGAGATTGCCAATTAGCTACCTTGTTTTTACATTTATTATTATTACTTTTTAATTGTTGTGAAAAATCTCTCAATAGCTTAATCTTGTCAATATTTCTGGGCATGTCTGCTGCTGGCATGAGATATTTTAGATGCTATATTTTTAATAAATTATTTTAATTTCTCTGGTTTTGAAAATAGTATGCATCCATCTTTCGGTTATTTTTATGTGAATATCATCTTTTTGTGATTAATTCTTAACCTATTATTAGTTTTCCTCTTTCCTTGTTGTCATCTCATCCCATTTGTTCTTTTCATTAAAACCTCATAGTTGTCTGTCTTTTGGCAGAGACATTTTAGCTTTGCATATTCTAAGTAGGTGATATTATCTAGTGTTATTTCTTACATAGTTAAACAGTGCATAAATTTATCACTTAAGCAACTGGGCCAATATTGTTGTCTTATTTTTTTAGACTCCTATTATCTTGGGCTTGATGTTAAAACCCTCTGTTGACTCACAGTAGTGATTTCACTATGTGCTCCTTAATTTGCTTGTTTCTTAGGATTTTTGCCATACCTGTGAATTTAATGGACTAGTTGCCTTTTGGGTCTATAATGAAAGTGATGTCTTAAATCAGTTGATATTGAGACTTTTCAGCATGATTTTATGTGTCCTGCTATAATAGTGATGGTAGCAAGTAAAAGAACAATACTGAATTTGAGCGTTTAAGATACGCCTGGCCCTGTACTAACTATTCTACAGGCATCATCTCAGTTAACCCTATATTATGACAACCCTAACCCAGACACCAAGTAATGGAGTACAGTTCAAACCTAAGTCTTTTGGACTACAAACCCTATGTTCTGTTACCATTTGACTTCGGGAAGATGGCAGAGTGTGAGTTGCAGAGAGAGGACCTCTCCAAGGTTTGGCATCCAGGCATTGGAATAAAGCAACATGAGGAAGAGAAGAAGAAGGAAATTGGGTCCCTGGGACCCAGGATGGATCTGAAGCCAGAACTGAAGCCCATAGGGAAAATGAATCAACAAAGAAGAAGGAGATAGCAGAATATATTTAACATTAGCATCATGTGATCCTGCTGGCTTTCAGTAATGCTGAAAATTTGGTTGAGCCCAACCTCTGTGGTCTTTGGCTTCATTAGTGACTTTCTGTTGTTATGTTTTGCTTTGTTTTGGGGGGTGGGGGATTATTCCCATATAAAACCTTGTAGTATTTCTTTCAAGTATATACAAAAACTCTAGTGGGAATTTTATGGCAAGAATTGAAATAAAAATTCATAGTTTCTGGTGACACCTGATCTATACTTTAAAATCCACAGAATGCACAGAATTCCTCAGGTTCAAAATAATTTCTGGCATTTTTCTGTGATACATACTTGACTTTTCTTTAAAATTTTCCTTGTTCTGTTTGGCATGAAGTTACCTGGAGATATAGTTAACCATGGAGACAGTTATTATTTGTCCTGGCTTTATGGAAACTTATATTCTATGTTCTGGAAGCAAAGGACAAGAATCTCCTGCAACACGTGTGCCCCATTTCTATGCTTGTCCCATCAGGAGGCACATGCATAAGTCCCCAGATAGAAGAAGATTATAGTAGTCCTCCTGTATCTGCAATTTAGCTTTCTGCAGTCACACATGGTCAACCATGGTCCAAAAATATTAAACAAAAATTTGCAAAAATACACAATTTTTAAATTGCATACTATTATGAGGAGGAAGATGAAATCTTATGTCTTCTTGCTCTGTCCTATCCAGGACATGAATCATGCCTTTGCTTAGAGTATCCACGCTGTATATGTTACCCACTCATTAGTCACTTAGCAGCTGTCTCATCTGTCCAATCAACTGATGCAATATCAAAGTGCTTGTGTTCAAGAGATTCTTATTTTACTTTATAATAGCCCCAAAGCTCAGAGTGATGCAAAGGAGGTACCAAGGCACAAAACATGGCAGGACAGATTAACTTGGGTACTGTGTGGCAATGCTGCAGGCATTATAGGAAAAACATAGTACACATAGGGTTCAGCACTATAAGTAATTTCAGGGGGCCACTGGAGGTCTTGTAATACCTCCACCACTAATAAGCAGGGATCACTGTACACAGAAGCAATAACCCCACCTGTCTTGGCCTAGGTCTCCCAGCCAGTGGTCACACTATGTCTGTGTTCACATCATGGCCTCCGCTTTGGTTCAGTGTAACCTGCTGCTATCCAGGTCCTGGACTCAAAGAGAAAAGCCTCTTCCAGTTCTTGTTACCAGAAAAACCCTCAAGGCTGAGTATCAAGTGTTTATCATTGCTAAATTCTATACTCCTGGTTTAGGTCAATCATTGGAGTCTATCAATATGATTATGAGAGACAGGCAGGTCTGTGCACGCCCTGCCGAGATCCCGAGTCATGCGGAAGATGCCGAATCAGCCCGCGCCCCGCCCAAGTCCATTGGACCTCCCACCCACCCCCCCTTCTCTCTACAGCCACCTGGTTCCACACTACAAAGACACAGAGGACACCGGACCACAAGACCATGGTACTGAGTCCCGCTGCTCCCAGCCCAGAGGCAGGGGCTTCTCAGCCGCCGTCCCACTGCTCCTGGTCCAAAGGAAGGGGCTTCCCGGCCACCATCACTCCCGCTGCTCCCAGCCCAGAGGAAAGGGCTTTTGGGCCACCTTCTGTCCTGCCGCTCCTGGCCCAGA